>JH720324.1:0-24134 GCA_000231825.2 Tetrahymena elliotti 4EA
ATCTTAATATATTAATATAGAGAGTATACAGTAGTTGCTTACAAATTAAAATCTTTATTATAAACAAATTATTTTTACTTTAAGTCAATAGTCAATGTTTAGAGATTAGATAGTTTAGATAGTTCAGATCCTAATCCCTATACTCCCATTCCACTAATATTATGTTCACTTTTAAATATTGTAAAAATAAAAGTTGAAAAAAAATGATTTAGAAAAAGTTAAAAATATAAAATCTGAAAACAAAAAATAAAAATTAATCAATGAGCCAACGAATATCAATTAAATCCAAATTAATGAGTCAGTCAGTCACTCACTGATAAATTAAAGTCTATACTTATTCAATAATTTATAATTAATATGGGAACTCCATTTTTACCTAATATAGAGAGCCAACTCTAAGAGATTATAGCTTTTTGCTAAACCAGAACCTAATTAATAAAGGCCTATATCATTAATATTGTTGTGCCTTTTCAAAAATTATAAAATAAATTTTCAATAAAAATATAATAAAAGAAAGAGAAAAAAATAATTTGATTTAAATCTAAAAGAAAACTACAAATAAAAATGAATGAGTAAGCAAATAAAAATACTAATCTGCTTTTAAATTAACTTCTTTATATTCTAAAATGCACAGCTCATGTTTAAATATTATTATTACCTAAGGTTAAGAGCCAAAATTTGAAGTTTAGAACATTTTGCTAAATTAAATCCTAATCCTTAAGTACCCATTTCACCAATATTATTATGACTTTTAAAATTAATAAAAACAAATATGAAATAAAAATTTTTTTAAAAGGAAGAGAAAAACATAACAATTTTAATTTAAATCTGTAAAAAAAAGTAAAAACTAAGTAATGAGTTAGCCAGCCAAACAAATATCAAGTAAGTCTACAGAACTTATTAATTAATCAAAAATTAAAATCTTTATTTATTATCCAAAATTGTATAATTAATACTGAAACTCTATATTTACACAAGTTCAAGATCCAAAATTTAGAGATGAGAGCATTTTGTTAACTCGGCTCTTAATCTTTATGCCCCAACTTTACCAATATTATTTTGACTTTTAAATAATTATAAAATAAATGCATTAAATCTAAAAATAACAAATAGAATTATTAAATCAAATAAAATTGTAAATAGAATAAATAAGTCTGCTTGCTGCTTACAAATCAAATTTTTTTCATTAAAAAATGCATATTTTATTCATATTTTTACCTTTTTACCTTATTTACAAAGTAAAATTTTAGAGATTAGAGCATTTTGCAATCTCAGAACTAAATCCTGATACCCCAATTTCACTAATATTATTGCTACTATTAAGAAATTGTAAAAATAAATATTTAATAAACTAATAAATATTTTAAAAGTGCCAAAAAAATAAAAATTAGAATTAAAACTAAAAAAAACAAATAAAAACTAATAAGCATGACCCAACCTACCTATCTTAGTTCATTGCTCATAAATTACAATATTTATTTATTCAAAAATGCATAATTGATATTGAACCATTGTTTTTACCTTAATTAGAGAGTCAAAATTTACAGATTAGAGCATTTTGCTAATCCTGATCCTAATTCTTATGTACCAATATCACTAATATTACTTTTACTTAAAAAAATTAAAAATACAAATATCAAATAAAATATATAAAAGAATATGAAAATTGAAATTTGAATGAAATCTAAAAATAACAACTAAAATTAATAATCCCCAAAATAAATATTCAGCCACTGACAAGTAAGATAAAATTTTCAAAAATGCATAATTAATATTTAAACTCTGTTTTTACCATAAGCTAAGATTCAAATTTTAGAGATAAGAAAGCTTTGCTAACTCAAATCCTAATTCCTAAGCACCTGTTTAACCAATTGTATTACTACTATTAAAATATTGCCAAAAATAATATTGAACAAAGAATGGTTTAAAAGAATCAGTCACACATACAAATTTGAATTAAATTTGTAAACAGCAAATAAAAATGAATGAGCAAGTAAACTCACCCTAAATCTTTATATATTAAAGATTGCATATTTAATATTGTCAAAATTATTACCTTAGCTCAAGAGTCAAAGTTTAGAGGCTATAGCATTTTGATATACCAAATCCTAATCCTTATACTCTTGTTTCATAAATGTTATTAGACCTTTTAAAAGACTAAAAATATATATTCATCAAGAAATATTTAAAAGTATGAGAAAAGCATAAAAATTTCAATTAAATCTGAAACCACTCTCTCATAAATTAAAATCTTTATAAAATTTATTCCAAAAATTTAGAATTAATATTGAAATACCATTTTGACTACAGGTAAAGAATCAATCTTTACAAATTAAAGACTTTTTTTAGTTTATATCCTAATCTCTATATTCAGATTTCACCAATCTTGCTGTTACTTTAAAAAAATTTTAAAATAAATTTCGAGTATTGATAGAGAGAAAAATAAAAAAAGTAAATCTGAAAAAGTAAATAAAATTAATGAGCAAGTAAAAAAACAAAAACCAATATATTGCTCTTAAATTATAATCTTTATTTGTTTAATAATATTATTATTGTTGAAATACTATTTTTCCCATAGATCAAGAGTCAAAGTTTAGAGATTAGAGCATTATGAGATTTTAGATCCTAATCCTTAGATATGCATTTCACCAATATTTTAGTAGCTTTAAAAAATTTTAAAAACATAAATTAAATTAAGTAATATTTAAAAGAACCAACCAAAATATGTAATTAATGGCTTAAAACAAAATTAAGAAAAATTTTTTTAAATTTATGTGGATCTGGAACACAAGAACTTAATACCTGGATTTTATTTATAAAGTTGTATTATTATTTAAGTTAAATGGAAGTATTGATTATTTAAAAAATAAATATTTTATTAATTCTTTTAAAATTATTAGATGTTTTGGAAAATTAATGTGTGATTTAATTTTTTACCCAGCTTCTTAAGTATTTTCAAGAATAATTTAAGATTTTAGTTTTATAAATAATTATTTTTTGCCAAAATTTTGCTCTTTTGAGATAAAATATTTTTTACTATTTATTTAATTTCATGAGTTGAACAATGTTATTTTTAAAATCCAATATAATATATCTATTAGAACCTTCTCTTTCATTTGTTAGTAGGTAATTTTTTTTGGAGATCTTCTGATAGTGAATTAAAAAAAAGATACATTGAATCAGACATAAGTAAAAAATGAAACAAATCTCACAAATATTGATTCATAAAAATTAAATATTTTGACAACATTATTTTTTAATCAAGTTGAATTAAGATTTTTATTAAGACAAATAATTTTGATAAATTATTAAATACATTATTTTATTCATTAGATTATTATAAAATAAAGAATGTCTGTCATTTCATTGTCATAAATAATTATTTCACATTAATTATAATTTAATTAGTTTTTTTGCTTTTTATAATTTTGATCTTAATCGCTATATTCCCATTTCACCAATTATCTTTTTACTTTTAAAAAGTCAAAAGATAAATCATAAAGAAATAAATATTTAAAATAGTGAGAAAAACTTTAAAATTTTAATTAAATCTTTTAAAAAACAAAGAAAAAGTAATGAGCAAGTAAACCCAATCCATCCAAATAAATTGGTTAGTTAGTTAGTTGCTTATAAATTAAATCTTTATTTAATCGTTCAAAAATGTATAATTAATATTGTAACACCATTTTTACCCAAGGCAAAGGATCAGTATTTACAGACTTGAACATTTTGCTATACCATATACTAATCGCTATGCTCCCATTTAATCTATATTATTGCCACTTATAAAAAACAATATTTAATAAAGTTTAAGAAAAACAAAAAAATTTGATGTCATCTGAAAACAAAATATAAAAATAATTAGAGAGTAAAACAAAATTAGTGTGTGGCTCATAAACTAAAGTCTTTATTTGTTTAATCATGCACAGGTAATATTGAAACACTATTTTACTGAAGGTAAAGAGTCAAATTTTAGAGATTGGAGCATTTTGCCAATTAAAATCCTAAACCTTCTTCACCAATTTCGTTGATATTATTGTAGCTTTCAAAATTATATAAAAAAAATATTTAAAAGAAGCACAAAAACCTTAAATTGTTTAATTAAGTCTAGATAATATAAAAAATTAAAAGAAATTAAATCAAATAGTTGCTCACAAATTAAAATCTTTATTTACTAAAAATATTAAATTTAATTAAAAAAATTATTTTTACCTTAAATCAATAGTCAATGTTTAGAGATTAGATAGTTTAGATAGTTCAGATCCTAATCCCTATACTCCCTTTCCGCTAATATTATTTTCACTTTTAAATATTATCAAAATAAAAGTTGAAAAAGATAAAAATATGAATGAAATCTGAAAGTAAAAAATAAAAATTAGTCAATAAGCCAAAAAATATCAATTAAAATCAAATTAATCAGTCATTCCCTCGCTAATAAATTAAAATCTATACTTGTTCAATAATTAATAATTAATATAGGAACTCCATTTTTACCAAATATAAAGAGTCAACATTAAGAGATTAGAACACTTTGCTAATCCAGATCCTAATTAAGATGTACCAATATCACTAATTTTATTGCTCCTTTTCAAAAATTATAAAATAAATTTTCAAAATATTAAAAAAGAAAGAGAAAAAGTAATTTGAGATTTAAATCTGAAAGAAAATTAAAAATAAAAATGAATGAGTAAGCAAATAAAAATTATTAATCTGATTTCTTCTTTATATTCTAAAATGCACAGCTTATATTTAAAAATTATTTTTACCAAAGGTTAAGAGTCAAAATGTAAAGATGAGAACATTTTGCTAACTCAGATCCTAATCCTTAAGTACCCATTTCACCAATATTATTATGACTTTTCAAAATAAAGAAATTTTTAAAAACATGAGAAAAACAGAAAAATTTGATATAAATTTTTAAAAACAAGTAAGAATTAAGTAATGAGCTAGCCAAAAAAATATCAAGTAAATCTACCCAAAACAATTAATTAATCATAAAGTCAATCACTCATAAATTAAAATCTTAATTTCTTCAAAACTGGAAATAATATAGAAACTCTATTTTTACATGAGTTCAAGATCCAAAATTTATAGATGAGAGCATTTTGTTAACTCAGCTCCTAATCGTTATGCCCCAATTTCACCAATATTATTTTGACTTATAAATTATTATAAAACAAATTGATTAAATCTGAAAATAACAAATAAAATTAATAAGTCAAATAATATTGTTAATAGAAAAAATAAATCTACTTGCTGCTTACACATCAAATTAAATTAAATTTCAGTCAAAAATGCATATTTTTATTCATATTTAAACCTTTTTTTACCTTATTTCAAGAGTAAAATTTTAGAGGTTAGAGCATTTTGCAATCTCAGAACTAAATCCTGATGCCCCAATTTCACTAATATTATTGCTACTATTAAGAAATTATAAAAATAATGAATAAACAAACAAATATTTTAAAAATATAGCAAAAAAATAAAAATTTGAATTAAAACTGAAAACAACAAATAAAAACTAATAAGCAAGTAAACCCAACCAACCTTTCTTAGTTCTTTACTCATAAATTACAATTTTTATTCATTTATCCAAAAATGCATAATTGATACTGAAATCCTATTTTTACATAAGCTAGAGACTCAAAATTTACAGATAAAAGCATTTTGCTAAGCCAGATCCTAGTTTTTATGTGCCAATATCACTAATATTATTGTAGCTTTTAAAAATTAAAAATGTGAATATCAAAAACAAAATAAATATTTAAGCTCTGTTTTTACCATAGGTTAAGATTTAAATTTTAGAGATTAGAAAACTTTGCTAACTCAAATCCTAATTCCTATGCACCTATTTAACCAATTGTATTACTACTTTTAAATTATACCAAAAATAGAAATTCAAACAAAGAATGATTTAAAAGAATCAGTCAAACATAAAAATTTTAATTAATCTGAAAACAGTAAACAAAAATTTCTGAGTGAATAAACTCACCCAAATAAGTCAATAAATAGATCATAAAATAAAATCTTTATTTATTCAAGAATACATATTTAATATTGAAAAAATGTTTACCTTAGCTCAAGGGTCAAAGTTTAGAGGCTATAACATTTCGATAAACCAAATCCTAATCCTTATCCTCTCGTTACATAAAATTTATTAGACCTTTTAATAGAGTAAAAATAAATACTGAATCAAGAAATATTTAAAAGTATGAGAAATGCATAAAAATTTCAGTTAAATTGAAACCAATCTCTCACAAGTTAAAATCTTTCAAAATTTATAACTAATATTGAAATACCATTTTGACTTCAGGTAAAGAATCAATCTTTACAAATTAAAGACTTTTTTTAGTTTAGATCCTAATCCCTATTTACCTATTTCACCAATCTTATTGTTGCTTTAAAAAATAATAAAAATAAATTGAGAATAATGAATGATAGAAAAGTAAAAAAATTAAATATGAAATAGTAAGTAAAATTAATGAGCAAGTAAAAATAATCTTTAGATCTTAAATAAAAATCTTTATTTCTTTAATAGTGCATCATTATAGTTGAAATGCTATTTTTACCATAGATCAAGAGTCAAAGTTTAGAGTTTAGAGCATTTTGAGATTTTTGATCCTAATCCTGAGACATGCGTTTCACCAACATTTTGGGAGCTTTAAAATATGATATAAATATAAATTAAATAAAGAAGTATTTAAAAGAATTAGCTAAACAAAATATTTAATTAATTACGAAACTAAAACAAAATTAAGAAAGAGATATCATATATCAACTCAGTATTTGAAATTTGATTATTTTATAGAAAAATTAATGATTTTACCTTAAGTTAATATGGAGGTTTAAGTATGAAGTTATATTAGAGCTTAGTAACTTTATATAGATAAATATTAAAATGTATTTCTATATCTTGAAAAATAGATTTACATCACTCAGATCTGTAAAATATTTTATATTGTATATCATGATTTTTTTTTCAAATTTGATTTATATTAAACAGATTATCAAATTATTTAGTTTATTTATAAAATGAAAACTTTGACAGAGAAGTAGTTAAAAATCTTGTACCTGAAGCATGGGAAAAAGAAAAATAAGAAGCCATCATAAATTCTTTTTAACAATTTTTTAATATTTGATTTATTTGCATGTTTTTTTCTATCTAGATTAGCAAAATATTAAAATACTAAGAATTTAGGGAGGAGAAAAAAATTTTTGTAATTCAAATATCAATTATAAAATCTAGTTTAACCCCCCCTCCCGCCCGCCTTTCAATAAATTGCTTTAAAGCTTAATAAAAATGATTTTTTAAAATTATGAAAATTTTGAGAGAGATCTATTAAAAAGTAAAAATATATAAAGATAAATACTTTTACATTATTTAATATGAAAAATTTAAATTACTACAAATCAACAAAAAAAATTCTTTTACAAATTCTTATTTTTTTTTTGAATTCTTTAAGTTCAACAACCAGATTTTAATCATGATGCATAAGAAATTTAATTCAAATTTTTTTTAATTTTATTAATTATCTTAGTAAACTTATAAAATTAATTGAAGATTATTTATGTGTCAAATAATTACAAAACTCAAAAAATTAGATGCAAAAAAGTAAAATACCAAATATTTTTTTGTGAATGAAAAAAGATGAGACAGAGTTAATCACTGAAAGAAAAATTGAACTTTCACATTTAGCTTATATTAAAATCAATAAAGAATATTAATAATTTAAATGTTTTGAAAGATTTAAGAAAAAATGGAAGATAATTAGCAACTTAATGATAATTTTCTATAACAATTTTGATATTATAAGCTTTACTAAACTTTTTAATATGAAATCAAGTAGAAATCACCATTGTCTTTTATTCAAGATTAAAAGTAGTAAAGATTATAACAATTATACTAAATAAAGTAGTGCAATCAATAATCACATAAAATATAGCAATAAATTAACAAACTTAAAGAATACATTCAGAAGTAATAAGAAGAGAATGAGACTGTTTAAAAGTAAAAAATAGAGTATCAAAGAAATGTTTAACTACTGTTAAGTGCTAAATATTAAGAGTAATTTTAAATAAGTAAATAGAATTGATGTAAAAACCTCCAACCTTGTCATATAATAACCAAAAAGTATTAATCCAATTATAGCTAAAAAGAGAAGAATATTTAGTAATAAAGAGAAAAAGGATGAAAGAACATAGCTTAAAGAAACTATCAGATATATCTGATATCCATTAGAAACAGATGGTCTAAATCTACCAATAAACCATAAATAAAAACAGGTCACCCAATTACTTCAAAATAGCTAGAACAAGTTTTAGTGGACTATGTAAAAAGCATCTAAATAATTCACTATTAATAAATAAAAAACCATTAATTTACCTATCTTATGTGCTACTTTATTTTCTAAGCAATACTATTTTCTATTTTTGATTTGTATTATTTGACTTCATGGTCTGTCAATTTGCATTTGTGATCCTAATGTTTATCATTTATCCTTCTCAAATATGGATCAACAGTTAGAGTAATCAAGCAATTACCTATAAAGCATCTATATAAGGAATTTGCCTTTTCTCTGCTAGGTGATGTGATACATTTGAAAGAATATGTTCTGCCTTAATATTAGTATACTATAATGATTACTTATCTGCATCTTTATTGTGTACTGAATATTGTTATGAAGCTATTAGAGGATAATTGTGATCTTCTAAAACCTTTGGTTTTATGGTTTCTAGACTACTTTATCTAATTTGGCTCATTTTCTGATTATAATCAAGTGATAGTTTTTGTTTATTGTCTTAATCTAATAAATTTGAAAAATCTTAAATTAAATAAGTTTTGGAAGTGTTTACTGCTTAGTTGTATCACTTTAGTCTTTAGATAACTAGTTAGGAATACTAATAGGCTTCATTTAATTAGGCTCAAAACACATTTAATTAAAAACATTTTATTTTGAAGAGTCTAAATATTGTTTAAATTTAAATGAATATGTTATTTCTTTCTCAGTTATCTTCTAATCCATTTTTAATTCCATAAACTTGTTTACTTTATCTATCACAGATTCATGGAGATCTCTATTTGATAAATTTTAATATTAGATATTATATAATTCACTTAAAGATATCTATTCTTTTAAAATATATGGCAAATTATCTAATATTTGCTATATTTCTTCCATATTTTGTATTTTGATTATATCTTTTTAGAAAGTAAATATACAAACAAAGAAAGAAATAAATTCCCTATATTTTTTTAAAACAAGAATTCAAATTTATTAAAATTACTCATTTAGTTTTTAGAAAGGATTATTTGGGTCTAGATATGGATTTTTAAAAATCCAATATGGATTATTAAATTTTCATTAAATTTGTGTTTTTTTGAAAAAATCCAACCATGGATTTATATGAATCCATAAAAGGATTAATAAAATAAAAATAATCCTAAATCCATAAAATCCATGAATTCAAACAATACCCACTTTGACCATCACAGAAAAAGGAGAAAAACATGTCTGTGTTAAGACTGGAGAAGAAACAAAAAAATGCTACTGTATTGGATTAGCTATTAGTTTTACTGGAACAAAATTAAACCAAACTAGAGTTTGGCCTTCAAAAGGAATTTGTGATGTGTTTAAAATAGAAATACCAGAAAATAAATAAATAATCTAAAGAGAAAAAATTTATTATTTTAATTTAGATTTCTTTAAATAATGGATTAATTTAATATTAAAACCTCATGCTGAAACTATGATGGAGAATAAAAGGGTATATTATTAATTAATAATTTTACAGGTCAGACATTTGAAGGAATTTAAAATAAATTAAAGGAATTAGAATATGAACTCATTTATTTGCCAAGCAATATTATTGATAAGCATTAGCCGCTAAATTAAAACATAAATAGAATAAAGAAGTTTTAATATCAATAAAAATTGATGGATCAATAACTTCTACTTTTTGAAGATGAAGAAAAAAAAATGTCCCATGGATAGTTCTTGAGTTATCTAAGTGAAGTATAGATGAGATAAGTACTGAAAATTTTTTATAAGCATGGAGTAGATATCATTCAAAGTAAATTTTTATTAAATATCAATACTAAATCATTTATCAGTTTATAAAGAATTGAAGAAAAGAATGAACTGAAATAATATACAAAGCTAATGATCTACTAACAATAAATAAAAAGAGATTAATTAATAGTTGGAAGAGATTGATGAAGAAGATACCTTTATATTTAATCATATTCTCTTTCAGAAGAAATGGAAGAAGTATTAAATTTATCTTAAAATGCTATGGAATAAGAAGAAGAAATAATTGAAAGTAGAATCTTATTAATATTAATAATAAATCTTCAAATTACATTAGAAATTTTGTATTGTAATTTTAATTTAAAGTTAAACTTAAAAAAAGACTTTATATTAAGGTGATAATTTTGAAAATTTAATATTTTAAAACATTGCCTTAACTTACAATCAAGACGGTAGTAAAGCTTACCCAACTCTACTCATATCAATAAATAACAAATTAATCACTTAAAGCTAGAGTTTACCCTCAAAATCCATGTAAAACTAAATCACCAATCTTCTACAAAGGAATGCAGATTCTGGAATAAAGGCTTTATGAGTGAAGATTGTAGATCTCATCAAGGCTAGAGTCAGAAAAGTATAATTACTTAGCACAATCCAACTCTGAAACAACAAAATAATCGAAAATTATGTAATGATACTACCTTATAGAGATAAAACTTAAATGCTTTTTAATCTAAATAAAATTAATTAAATAGTTGAATAGAAACATCCTGGTTATGTCAAGGAATGCACTTTTACTAGAGGTATAACTATAAAAAATTCATTTTAAAGTCATCAATTTGCAACTTCATTTAATAATCAGATGAGGCACAAAATTAATAATAACTAATTGAAATAATGGATTGTTAAAATAGATGATTCTGAAAATTAAAAAATTTAGTTAACAAAAAGAGAAATTCAATAAAAATAGTAAAAATCTCTAACAAAAAAATAGCTAAAATGGCAGACATATGATAACTCATTAGTAAGTCGCCTATCAAACCTTTTTTTTAAATTAAATGAACTAGCAAACGATTAATCAAAGTTAGAATCTCACTACCTAGCTGTAATTTACCCAAACTCAGAGAAACTCTAGTCAGTCCTAAACTCATAGAGTATATAGAAAAGCTAAAAACTGCAATAAATTCAATTAAATCCTACAATAGTGTATATCCTTATATGGTTTAAATAACTGTAAGCAGCTTACTTAAAATACATCTCTGTGGGTTAGAATAGGTGTATTATCCTCAAGTAAGTAAAGCCCAACACCGCAAGGATATATCATCTAATTCAAAGATTGTCAAATTGAAGAACTATAAATTCTCATTATTAATCTCTATATCTAATCCTTCATTACCTCAGATATTTACTTTACATACCTAAGAGACTTACAAAAAAGAATTTAAAATAATTTAAGATATTTTTCAAAAGCTCTATCTATGGTAAACATTAGTGCATAATCTGGAGACACATAACAGGAAAAACGTTGAAAAGAAAACTTAGGTAATACTCTAATAAGATGCTGATTCAGTATTCAAAAAATAAATAATAATGCACATCATAAAGTTAATTAAAAATTGAGGTTAAGTCATTTTTTCTAAACCTTTTGGTTTATCTCTAAAAATATTAAGTATTCTAAGAAATAAAAGTTTTATTAGAATAAAAAGAGATTCAAGAAAAATAAACACTAAGTAGGGATATTTATTAGGCAGGGGTTTGTAAAGTTAAACCAAAAAAGTTAAGCAAATCTTTTGAATTAAACCGACAAGGGCAAACACATCAAGAAAAAATAGTAGGAATTAAAACTTAAAGTAGACCTGAAGTGTACAATTTATCATATTTCTAGTTGCAGTATTTTTTATTGGTATACAACTAAAAAATAAAAAAAGTAAAAAGTTTAGGTTTTTAGCATTTTTTCAAAAATCATTCGAAATAAAAAGTTAATCAGTTTCTCAAATAACATTTAAATAAAAAAGTTTAATTAAAAATTGTAGAAATCTAAATTTAAAAAAAAAACATTTATGACTAAATTAAAAATCCAGAATTTAATTGTGCTGTAAAATTTTATTTTTGTATTTTTGAATTTAATTAATTTTATGTATTCAGTACTAAAAAAAATATTCTGAAGTTATAATAAAAGATAAATTATGTTATCCTTATAAATACTTGTAAGTAAATCACTTACATTTTTTATTATTGTTATTGCAAAGCATAAACAATACTATTTATAAAAAAGTTAACTTATTTAGTTTTATTAAAAATATTTTCATAATTATTTTGCTAAACAAATAAATTAAAAGAACAATTATTCAATTAGTGTTTTATTTTATCATATCAAAAAATATCAAAAGGAAAAAGTATTTTAAATTAATTTTTTGAATCTAATTTTTTTTAAAAAACAATAAATTAAATTATTTAAAAGTTTCGATTTGTGAAATTTATTTTATTTTTTCACACTTTTAAAATGTAAAAACAAATTTGAACAAATTTTTTTTCAATTTATTGGTATAATATTATATTTTAGACAATCTATTCTTCACATCACATCAAATCATTTTTTTTTTCAATTCTTCTTTCATCTTTTTCGATTTTTCATAGAATTCTTCACATTCCATTTATTTACCTTACTTTAAATAGCATGAGCCTACATTATATAGAGATAAGGCTATATCTGGGTGACTGCCTTTAAACAATTTTTTTCTTATTGTTAAAGCTCTCAAGTAATAGTCTAATTCCATTTTAGCATTGCTTAGCTTTCCATAGCTATACCCAACATTATTTAGGGATAAGGCTACATTTGGGTGATTACCTTAATACAGTGTTTTAAACATCGTTAGAGCTTTCAACTAATAGTCTAACTCCTTTTTAGTATTCCCTAACTTTCCATAGCTTCCTCCAATATTATTTAGAAGTAGGGCTATATCTGGGTGATTACCTTAATGTAATGCTTCGAGCATTGCTAGAGCTGAGCTCTCAAGTAATATTCTAACTCCTTTTTAGCATCTCCTAGCTTTCCATAGCTATACCCAACATTGTTTAGAGAGCCAGCTCGATCTATAGCTTTCCATAGCTAAATCCAACATTATTTAGGTAGTAAGCTATATCTGGATCTGGGTAATTGCCTTGATCCTATGCTTCTCTTATTGCTAGAGCTCTCAATTTATAGTCTAGCTCCTTTTTAGTATTTCCTAGCTATTTCCGATATTATTTAGAAATAAGGCTATATCTGGATGATTACCTTAATATAATGCTTCAAGCATTGCTAGAGCTCTCAAGCAATAGTCTAATTCAATTTTAGCATCTCTTAGCATTCCATAGGCTAGTCCAATGTTATTTAAAGATAAGGCTATATCTGGGTGATTAACTTAGTACAATGCCTCTCTCATTTATAGAGCTCTCTAAAAATATTACAATTCTTGCTTAGAATTACCTACACTATCATAACCCATTCCTAAATAATCTAAAAAATTTGATAGATGAGGGTGAAGATCATTTTTAAAATTGGACTCAAATATTTCTAATCCTTTTAAAGAAAAACTAAAACATTTTTAATATTACCTAGTTTTTGAAAAAAATATAGCATATTATAAATAAGAAAACCCAAGCTCTAAATGGTAAGCCTAGTATAATTTCATTAATAATGAATGACTCTTGTTAAGAAATTCTTCGATTATTCAAACTTTACAAACTTTTTGAAGTATTTTGATATATATTAAAGTAAGAAAATAGATTCTTCTCCTTTTCCTTTCAAATTCAACTCTTCCAAAATAGATAAAGTCTTTTTAATATGTTATTCTGCTACTTCTTAATCTTTAACTAAATCCGATAAAAAACAGAAAGATATATATACTTTTTGTTTTTAGGCTACAAACTATCCTGCTCATATTTCTCTATTGACCTCAATAATCTCTCTATTTCTAACTCCTTCTATATGAAATTTTCAAACTGTTCAAAAAAATTTAGCGAAGTCTAATTGCTGAATATCTTTTATCCCACTTATTCTACAATATACAAGGGTATCTAAAAGATCTATTTTATTATTCTGCAAGAGTTAAAAAGAATCAAAATCAATTTTAACTCCTAAAACTTCTAATAAACAAACTCCCATACTAAAGATATCTGTAAAACTTCTCATTTTTATATCTGGACTATTTTTTAATTTTAGGAGATATTTGATAAGAAATAATAACCAATAAGTATGTTTGTTATATATTAATAAAAGATAAAAAATTAGACTAGGGAGTTTTTAAATTAAAATCACATCAAATGAAAATAGTAGTAATATATTTAGTAAAATTTAATGTAAATTGTTAATAAAAAGTATGAATTTTGTTTATACTTAATTAAAATAAGTAATTTTCAGAGTATATAAAAACTTTGCAAAGTTATTGGAAAATATCTTTTAATATTTTTTCATTTAACTCTAAGTTTCAAGCCCTTACCTTGGTAAACCATAAATATTTCAAAATCTTAGCTTCTTCAAATTGAGTTTTTAGAAATTTTTGCATTTATTGCTATTCAGTAGATCATGAGAATATTAATAATATTCTTTCTAATGTCTTAACTTTTATTTTTCGTTTTTCAAGAATAGAATTACATAAAATAGTTATTTTATTCTAGTATCTCTATATTTAGTTTTTAATTAATTTATTATTATTTTTCTCAATTATTTTTTTATTTTTCTTTTGATAATTTCTAACTTTTAATTATATTTTCTGATGATATTTTCTTATAATAATTTCTTGTTCTATTCATTTTTAACTTATTGTTTGAATGACTATCTTTCTTTCGTTAATTTATAATTATCTTTATCTCTATTTTCTCATTTTTCGCAGATTTAAATCTTTCTTTATAAGTTTTTAATTATGGTTTTTATTATTGAGTAAATAATCTTTAGTAGACATTTCAGAGTTATAATTTCATAAAATCCTTTGATACATGTTTATTTATTTCTTTCTCTTTTGCAGTAATTTACTTTTTCAATTAATGAACTAACTTATTCTGATTTATCTTTTATATCATCTTGAATAAAATATTTACTAGCATTCTATGATAATCTTTTTATTTATTCTTTTATCAAACTGATGATCTTTAAACAAAATTATTTATCAGAAAAAACTTAAATATCAGTGTGGATTTTATCTTTTTATTCTTTTTTATTTAAATTTTTTATAATTTTGTCATAAAATTTACTTTCTGCTATTTGCAAGATTTCATAAGTTTTTTACTGATAATAATTCTCTGTTTTTCTTCTTTTCAACTAATAACTTTTTCAATGCTTTTATTTATTTTATTTTAATTTAACTACTCTATTAATTATTATATTTAAGCTAACTTGAGATAAAAAAACTTAATAACTTATTTTTCAATTATTTCATTTTAGCATAATTTTTCTTTTGTTTGTATTGATTCTATTAGGTTTATAATTGTTCAATTTGTTTCTAATATTCTCCTTTAATGAATTGTTAATTTTATTCTTTTAGAAATGATAATTAATTTTTATTCTTCTCTGGTGATTTTAATTTACTTTTTAATTATTTTTCTTTCTTATCTATTATTTAATTTTATATATATATAAATACAAAAAAAAAAGAATTGAAAATCTAAAAGTCCTGATTCTAGGGATGAAGAATAATAATAAAAAAGTAAAATTTATTAATTATTTCTTGAATGAATTCAAAAGACAATTTTTTATTTGTTAAGCAAAATAGTCTAATTTAAATTATTTAATTTAACAAATTGCTATTGATTGCTATACAAATTTTTTATCAAACAAAATAAAAAAGATTTATAAAATTTAGATTTTAAAAAAGTCTTAAAAATCTTAATAAAAATTATTTTAAATTTCAATTTATTTGGAAAGAATATTTTAATGCAATAAAAAAAATAAAACTAACAAAAAATAGAAATTAATATTTTCTAAATCATCTATTTTATGAAAATATATTTTATGTTTTCATTCAACAATCTTTACTAATTTTTATTTTCATTATGTTTGTTCATTTTGATTTTTTTTGTGTGCTTTTCTCAATCTTTATTAATCAAGTCAAATCATTTCTAATTCTTCTTTCATCTTTTTTGATTTTTAGCATAATTCTTAACCTTTCTTTTTTTAACCTTACTCTAAATAGCACAAACCTATGTTATTTAGAGACTCAGCTGTGTCTGGGTGATTACCTTAATACAAAGCTTCGAACATTCTTAGAGCTCTCAAGTAATAGTCTAGCTCCCTTTTAGTATCTCCTAGCTTTCCATAGCATGTTCCAAGGCTATTTAGAGATAAGGCTATATCTGGGTGATTGCCTTAATACAATGCTTCGAACATTGCGAGAGCTCTCAAGTAATAATCTAACTCTTTTTTATCATCACCTAGACTTCCATAGCTATTTCCAATGTTATTTAGAGATAAGGCTATATCTGGGTGAATGCCTTAATGCAATACTTCGAGCATAACTAAAGCTCTCAAGTAATAATCTAACTCCTTTTGAGCATCACCTAGCTTTCCATAGGTATAGCCAAGGTTATTTAGAGATAAGGCTATATATGGGTGATTGCCTTAATACAATGCTTCGAACATTACCAGAGCTCTCAAGTAATAATCTAACTCCTTTTGAGCATCGCCTAGCTTTCCATAGCTTGTTCCAAGGTTATTTAGAGACTCTGCTATATCTGGGTGATTACCTTAATACAATTTTTCATACATTGCTAGAGCTCTCAAGTAATAGTCTAACTCCTTTTGAGTATCGCCTAGCTTTCTATAGCTTGTTCCAAGGTTATTTAGAGATAAGGCTATATCTGGGTGATTGCCTTAATACAATGATTCTTTCATTGCTAGAGCTCTCAACTTGTAGTCTAACTCTTTTTTAGCATCGCCTAGCTTTCCATAGCTATAGCCAACATTATTTAGAGATAAGGCTATGTCTGGATGATTGCCTTAATACAATGCTTCGAGCATCGTTAGAGCTTTCTAGTAATAGTCTTACTCCTTTTTAACATCACCTAGATGTCCATAGCAATATCCAAGGTTATTTAGAGACTGAGATACATCTGGGTGATTGCCTTAAAACAGTGCCTCCCTCATTGCTAGAGCTCTCTAGTAATAGTCTAACTCCTTTTCAGCATCACCTAGGTTTCCATAGCAATAGCCAAGGTTATTTAGAGTGGCAGCTATATCTGAGTGATTACCTTAATACAATTCTTAGAACATTGTTAGAGCTCTCAAGTAATAGTCTAACTCTTTTTTAGCATCGCCTAAGTTTCCTAAACTATATCCAAGGTTATATAGAGAGTCAGCTCTATGTGGGTGGCTATTTTTAAAATTGTATTCAAAAATTTCAAATCCTTTTTAAGATGTATCTAAACACTTTTAATATTAGCTCGCTTGAGAAAAAAATAAACCTTATTATAAATAAGAATATCCAATCTCTATATGGTTAGCTTAAAGTATTTTCAGTAATATAGAATGACTCTTGTTAATACATTCTTCAGATTGTTCAAACTTACAAACTTTTAGAAGTATTTTGGAATATTAAAGCAAAAAAATAGATTCTTCTACTTTTCCTTTCAAATTCAAATCTTCCAAAATAGATAAACTCTTTTTGATATATTGTTCTGCTACTTACTAATCTTTAACTAAACCTGATAGAAAACAGTAAAGATATGTTAGATACATTTTGTTTTTATCCTTCTAACTATCCTACTCATACTGTTCGATAGATTTCAATAGTCTTTCTATTTCTTGCTCCTTCTTTATGAAACTTTCAAATTTTTCAAAGAAAATTGAGCGAAGCGTAATTGCTGAGTATCTTTTACTCCACACATTCTACAACATAAAGTATTTAATAAAGCTGTACATGTTCTTATATTCTTGCTTAACTTGGGTATCTAATAGATCTATCTTATCACTCTGTAAGAGTTAAAAAGAATCAAAATCAATTATAACTCCTAAAACTTCTAATAAACAAACTCCCATACTAAAGATATCTGTGTAGCTTCTCATTTTTATATCTGGATTGATGCTATTATTAACCTCGCTAAGATTTTCTTAATACTATTCAGGAGAGTTATAATATGGAGTACCTCCATCAAACTATTTGATATGAGATTAGTCTATCTAAACAGTATTTGAGTGTCCAAAATCTGCTAATTTGTATTTACCATCTATTGTAATTAAAATATTAGAAGGCTTGATATTAAAATGAATGATATCATTCGTGTGTATTTCACATAGGGTATTGATAGCTGATTACATTATGAAAACAACTTGTTCTTAAGAGTAAGAAATTCCTTTATCTCTCATTTCTTTGATTTCATCTTGTAAGCTTTTAGAATAAAGTTCTATAATCTGAATACAGATTAATTATTTTTCAAGAAACCATGAATGTTTAACTTGAGCAATGTAATCATAATTAAGTATTTTCTTGATGCCGTTGAGCTCTTTGGTCATTTCATCATATATTTACTTATTGCTTTTTGAAAACTTGATTGCTACTTATTCTTTTGTTTCAAAATGTTCTCCTAAAACAACAAATGCTTATCCTCCTTTACCTAATAAATATTGCTTAGAAATGGATTAGTTGATATTAATATGAGGGATTTTCTTGAAATAATATTATTCTGCTTTGAGGTATTCTTGAATTTAAACCAAATCATCTTCTTTGTAATAAATTTCATTACAAAACTACTAAATCTACTATTCAGTAAACATGTTTATTTAATCTGCTATTTTTCTAGAAACAAAAAAAAACTAATTTTAGAACCTTTATTCTATTAATTAATCAACGATAAATAATTTTTTAATTTATGGAGATATTTGGTAAGCAAGAAGTAAGAATACCAATAATTACTGTTACTCTTAATTCTAAGTAAAAATTAGAAAGGCAATTTTTTAATTAAAATCATATAAATGACAATTCATAATAGTTATTGGTAAAATTGTAATTTGATGTAAATTTTTAACATCTTCAAGAGTAAAAAAATTTTAGATTTTAGTTGAATTTAAATTTTTATTAATTGAGTCAAAAAAATTTTTGGAGTTTTTCTTTTTGACTAAAATTGACTTTACAATATTAAAAATATTTATTTATTTTATGTAAAAGCAAATTTAGAAGTAAGCTTACTTTTTAAGGCTGAGATCTAATTCTATGAGCTTTGAGCAAAAGCTCAAGCTTAAATTTCAATTTTAAAATAAAATTATTGAATTTAGATTAATATAGATCCTTTATCAATCAATACATACAAAGATATCATATTGTATGTGTAAAAAAGGTCTTCATCAATGAATGGACCAAATTTTTATCTTTATAGTTAAACAATTTTCTCTATTTTATTCATAAGGTAATATGAACACAAATTTGCTTGGTAAACTAGGAAGAAAGAAAGCCCATTCTTTCTGAAAAAGAATAATAGAAATTAATTGAATCAGTTAAAAAGAATCCCTAACTTTCGCTGAGGAAAATAGCTTTTAAATTCAAGGAAGAATAAAAAGAAATTTACTACAAAACAGTGTTAAACATTTTAGAGAAAAATAACTTGCAGATTAGTAATTAATCAAGAATTATCCTCTCACAAAAATAGAGTAATGAGAGGTTTCAATTTGTTAAGACAGTCAAGCGGAGGGACTCATAATTGAAAAAAAGTATACTTATGTGACGAATTTATACTTAAAAGAGGAAAAATTGGCAAAAAATTCCTAGAAAGAAGAAAGAAACCAAATTTATGATAGTGATTGCTATGAAAAGTCAAAAATCCAGTAGCTCTACATGTCTTTGGTTTAATTGGATATGGAGTAAAACAGCTTGTGTAAGTAAATATATCTTATAATTTCCATAAATCTTGCTTTTAATTATAATTATTTATTACATTAATTCTTGTTTGTATTGCTACTATTTGTGTATCAATAAAAGTAGATAGACCTTTGAGATTGATTTAAAAATCCTTTTATTCAAAAATATAATATAATCTAAATTTTATCCTGTTAGGCTTTATCTTAAATTATTATTTATATAACCTGCTTTAGAAAATGTATATTCTGCTTCTATAGAAGTTCATTAAATTGATAATGTATGTTAAGCAACTCCAATATGATATATTTTTTTTTAATTAGCTCCACAACTGTAATTGATGGAATCAAGTTTAATTTACATCTGACCAAAAATCTATTCAATTTAATAAATATCATCATTACCTTATTCACTGCTAAATAAAATCTGACATTTAATTATCATTTTTAAATTTTAATGAAAATCAATAATGTCATCTTTTGTTGATTAAAATACTTGTTATTAATTCAAGAAGAATAACTTTAATTATGTGGATCTAAGAATGTTACTGTATTCAACACAGTTAAGATTTTATTATATCACAGGATCCCAACTTCAGTTTGAGAATAAAGTTTTTATAGCTACATACAGTAAAAATCTTAATTATGCCCCACTGCATTAATCCTCAGATAGAGTAAAATTTTTTTTAATGATTGAAAAAAAAATGTTGATTGATTTTTTTAATTTTATTCATTGAGTTCAAGATATAAAATAAAATAATAATATTAAATTATCAGTCTAAATATAATTCATCATATGATAAAAATCTTTGAAAGGAATTTATTAAGATCTTTTGTTCATATTGTTTCCCTCTTTCTTTGAATGAATTTATTTATTTAATGTTTCTATTGTTTTT
Source organism: Tetrahymena elliotti 4EA (assembly GCA_000231825.2). Taxonomy (NCBI): domain Eukaryota; phylum Ciliophora; class Oligohymenophorea; order Hymenostomatida; family Tetrahymenidae; genus Tetrahymena; species Tetrahymena elliotti. Next base: position 20,745 of record JH720324.1, read on the forward strand.
CTTAAATAAAAATTAGAGTCGGGCATAAAAAAGGGCCTATATATCATCCATTAGTGAAAAACAGTTATTATTACTCATTTATTAGTAATATATTAGTAATTGTTTTCATTATCGCTCATTATTAGTAATAATTACTGCTTAAAATGAAATATTTTTTTTTAAATTTTATTTTTGATTTTAATACAAAATAGAAACAAATATCTTTAATAAATATTTTCAAATTTTTTTAGATATTGATGTCTAGTTTTTTTTGTTGTTTTTTAAGAAGATGTACTCTGATTAGTTTCTGACTCCTCAAAGCTATCTTCATCACTTTAATTTTTATTAATTGTCATTAACGGTTTTCTAATCTAAATTAAAAGTAAAATAAAAAATATTTTTAAATACTTAAATAGATTACATTTGGTTTAGCATTTTTCAAAGATATTGATATCATATTTAATTATTCTAATAATGTTTCTTAAGAATCTTTGATAAAATCCTAATCTTCTTCAAATTTTTTTATTTTTTTCTCTAATAAGATTCCTAAATTAGCTATTTCTTCTTTAATTTCATTTAGTTTTCCTTAGAAATCTTATTCTTAGATATTTTGTCTCATTGTATATGATCTCTTTTTGCTATGCACTTCTAAGGATAATTTCTTATCTTTTTCTTAATTTATTGTTTGTACCTATTATTATCCTTCTAAATTGTATGCAATTACAATTGAAGGGCAAGATGTTACTTAATTTAAGCCATACCAATTGTTTAATTATTTCTTATGACAATATGTTATTTGCCTATTTCTATCAATTTTTTTATCTAGATTTTTAGTTTCCTTCTTTTTCATCTATTGTACTAAATTATATTTTTGATGTTTATTTTGTTTGATTTTCAAACTTTAACCATAAAATAAATCAAAAATTTATTAAATATTTATGAGATTTTTAAAGGTCTAATTTTAGAATATTACATTAGTTTTTCTCTAAAACTTCTGGTTTTCAAGATTCGAGACAGTCCAATATAATCTAAATGACTGATTAACTTCCTATATTTGTATTGGATAAGTTTTCCTGTTATTCTAGAGCCCTTTCAAAACATCTATATTATATTTGTAAAGAACTATGTAAATAAGGGTTAGTAAGTTAGAGGTTTGATTAACCCTCTTTCCTAGAGAATGTTGAGAAAAAAAGTAAAGTTATTTAAAAATTGTAAGCATTCATTTTTAATTGATAATAATATTTCAATCAATCTATTTTCAAATTCAAATTCAAAAAGAAGTTTAAAATAAATAATACCAATCAGTTTAGAAGTAAATTTAATAGGAAGAAGGACATGCTTAGCTTCTAAGAAATTTAAATTCAAAGAAATAATCAAAGCTTATTGATTCTAGGAACAATAATAGAAGTTGTTAAGGATATCATTCATCTAGTTAGTAATAGTTTCTTGTAGTGAGGATAGTATATACATTTAGCTTTTAGACTACAAGCTATCCTGCCCTTATTTTTTATTTATTTCAAGGTTCTTAGTTTTTCTAAATCCTTGTTTTAAATTGTTCAAAGATATTTAATGAAGTCTAATTGCTGGATATCTTTTATCTCACTCATTCTGCAAATAAACTATTTATAAAACTGGATATGTTCTTATATTTTTGCTTAATTTAATTATCTATTAGATATATCCTGTAAGATTACTTCTCTATTCAGTAATCATATCTAACCTACTATGTTTCTTATTACAAACGAAAACTAATTTTAGAACAAATTTTTTAATATATTAATCAACAAAAATATTATTTTTTAAATTAAAGGTATCTGATAAGAAAGAAATAATAATGCCAATTAGTTTTTTTGTTATTAATTAAAGTAAAGAGTTAGATAGGGATTTTTTTAATTAAATGATATTAAATGAAAATAATTAAATAATATTTTTTAGTAAATTTATAATTAAATGTAAATTGTTCTCAAAAGTATGCAATTTTATTTTTACTCAATCCAGAATAAGTTATTTTCAGAGTTTTTAAAAACTTTGCAAAATTCTTGAGAAAGATATTTTAATATTTTGCCATTTAACTCTAAGTTTTAAGCACTTACTGATCTATCAATTCTTTCTTCAAAAGCTTTTAATTATTATTTTTATTATTGAGTAAAATAATTTTGAGTAGATTTTTTCATATTCCCTTTTAAAAATGTCTCATGTGCTTGTTTATTTCTCTTCAATAATTTAATTTTTCAATTAATAAACTGGCCTAAAAGGAAATAGAATTAGAGAAATATCAAGTAAAACTAACTACCTATAGAAGAAAGATGGTAGATCATTGGAACAAGTAGAAGTGGAGCTTAAATAAAGATATTGATTCAATTTATTCATTAATCAATAGTTAGTGAACAGAATTATCTAAAAATTTGAATAGAGTGGCTAAGCAAAATTAAATTAATTATTTTAAACAAACAAGCTTTTTTCAAATATTTATTATCCAGTCAGAAAAATGGTTTATTTTCTCAAAATTTATAAAAAATAGTATTATTTTTTAATGAATAATTCTAAAAATATCAAGCTTTTGAAATTGTAAAAGTTTTTTATGTTTAAATATAATGTAAACTAACTAACCTTGCAAAGAATTAATTGGATTTTATTTAAAGAAGAAAGAAAGTAATTTTTTTATGTTTAAGACTGAGATGGAAAGGACACTTAAAATTTATCATTAATAATTTAAAAGAAACTAAAAGTTAAATTAATATTGAACATCTACTTATATTACTTAAAACCATACAAAAAAAATATTTTCTTTCTTTGCAAAATTTAATCTTTATATCAGCTATCTGATATTCAATTTATTTTGATTTCAGGTTATTTAATTAGTTTTAAATCTTGCTTTTTGAGGATTTTGTTGATTGTATTTTTTGAAGCATTTTTATGATTAATTTCAGGAGCTTCATTTGAGAGAAAAAACCATATTATCAAATATAATATCATACATATCTACCTCCTCTTCTTATGTGTATGAATTTTACTATTTTTTACTTAATTTTCATATCACACCTAATCATTTAAGTTTCTCAATTATTCTTTCATCTTTTGATATTTTTCGTAAAACTCTTTACCTATCTATTATTAACCTTACTTTAAATAGTACAAATATACATTATATAGAGAGCTAGCAATATCTGGGTGATTATTGCCTTAATACAATCCTTCTCTCATTTTTAGAGCTTGCTTGCAATAGTCTAGAGCTCTCTTGTAAAATTCTAACTCATTTTTAGCATCACCTAACTTTCCATAACACAATCCTAGGTTATTTAGAGATAAGGCTATGTCTGGGTGATTGCCTTAATGCAATGCTTTCAACATTGTTAGAGCTTACTTGTAATAGTCTAGAGCTCTCTTGTAAAATTTTGACTCCTTTTTATC
>JH720324.1:24234-39716 GCA_000231825.2 Tetrahymena elliotti 4EA
GATTTTTTTATTTGTAATTTGAGAAAAAGACTTGATTTATATATAGGTTGACAACTTTGTAAAATTTTCTAAAAATTATTAATAAAAAAGTAAAATTTATTAATTATTTCTTGAATGAATTCAAAAGACAATTTTTTATTTGTTAAGCAAAATAGTCTAATTTAAATTATTTAATTTAACAAATTGCTATTGATTGCTATACAAATTTTTTATCAAACAAAATAAAAAAGATTTATAAAATTTAGATTTTAAAAAAGTCTTAAAAATCTTAATAAAAATTATTTTAAATTTCAATTTATTTGGAAAGAATATTTTAATGCAATAAAAAAAATAAAACTAACAAAAAATAGAAATTAATATTTTCTAAATCATCTATTTTATGAAAATATATTTTATGTTTTCATTCAACAATCTTTACTAATTTTTATTTTCATTATGTTTGTTCATTTTGATTTTTTTTGTGTGCTTTTCTCAATCTTTATTAATCAAGTCAAATCATTTCTAATTCTTCTTTCATCTTTTTTGATTTTTAGCATAATTCTTAACCTTTCTTTTTTTAACCTTACTCTAAATAGCACAAACCTATGTTATTTAGAGACTCAGCTGTGTCTGGGTGATTACCTTAATACAAAGCTTCGAACATTCTTAGAGCTCTCAAGTAATAGTCTAGCTCCCTTTTAGTATCTCCTAGCTTTCCATAGCATGTTCCAAGGCTATTTAGAGATAAGGCTATATCTGGGTGATTGCCTTAATACAATGCTTCGAACATTGCGAGAGCTCTCAAGTAATAATCTAACTCTTTTTTATCATCACCTAGACTTCCATAGCTATTTCCAATGTTATTTAGAGATAAGGCTATATCTGGGTGAATGCCTTAATGCAATACTTCGAGCATAACTAAAGCTCTCAAGTAATAATCTAACTCCTTTTGAGCATCACCTAGCTTTCCATAGGTATAGCCAAGGTTATTTAGAGATAAGGCTATATATGGGTGATTGCCTTAATACAATGCTTCGAACATTACCAGAGCTCTCAAGTAATAATCTAACTCCTTTTGAGCATCGCCTAGCTTTCCATAGCTTGTTCCAAGGTTATTTAGAGACTCTGCTATATCTGGGTGATTACCTTAATACAATTTTTCATACATTGCTAGAGCTCTCAAGTAATAGTCTAACTCCTTTTGAGTATCGCCTAGCTTTCTATAGCTTGTTCCAAGGTTATTTAGAGATAAGGCTATATCTGGGTGATTGCCTTAATACAATGATTCTTTCATTGCTAGAGCTCTCAACTTGTAGTCTAACTCTTTTTTAGCATCGCCTAGCTTTCCATAGCTATAGCCAACATTATTTAGAGATAAGGCTATGTCTGGATGATTGCCTTAATACAATGCTTCGAGCATCGTTAGAGCTTTCTAGTAATAGTCTTACTCCTTTTTAACATCACCTAGATGTCCATAGCAATATCCAAGGTTATTTAGAGACTGAGATACATCTGGGTGATTGCCTTAAAACAGTGCCTCCCTCATTGCTAGAGCTCTCTAGTAATAGTCTAACTCCTTTTCAGCATCACCTAGGTTTCCATAGCAATAGCCAAGGTTATTTAGAGTGGCAGCTATATCTGAGTGATTACCTTAATACAATTCTTAGAACATTGTTAGAGCTCTCAAGTAATAGTCTAACTCTTTTTTAGCATCGCCTAAGTTTCCTAAACTATATCCAAGGTTATATAGAGAGTCAGCTCTATGTGGGTGGCTATTTTTAAAATTGTATTCAAAAATTTCAAATCCTTTTTAAGATGTATCTAAACACTTTTAATATTAGCTCGCTTGAGAAAAAAATAAACCTTATTATAAATAAGAATATCCAATCTCTATATGGTTAGCTTAAAGTATTTTCAGTAATATAGAATGACTCTTGTTAATACATTCTTCAGATTGTTCAAACTTACAAACTTTTAGAAGTATTTTGGAATATTAAAGCAAAAAAATAGATTCTTCTACTTTTCCTTTCAAATTCAAATCTTCCAAAATAGATAAACTCTTTTTGATATATTGTTCTGCTACTTACTAATCTTTAACTAAACCTGATAGAAAACAGTAAAGATATGTTAGATACATTTTGTTTTTATCCTTCTAACTATCCTACTCATACTGTTCGATAGATTTCAATAGTCTTTCTATTTCTTGCTCCTTCTTTATGAAACTTTCAAATTTTTCAAAGAAAATTGAGCGAAGCGTAATTGCTGAGTATCTTTTACTCCACACATTCTACAACATAAAGTATTTAATAAAGCTGTACATGTTCTTATATTCTTGCTTAACTTGGGTATCTAATAGATCTATCTTATCACTCTGTAAGAGTTAAAAAGAATCAAAATCAATTATAACTCCTAAAACTTCTAATAAACAAACTCCCATACTAAAGATATCTGTGTAGCTTCTCATTTTTATATCTGGATTGATGCTATTATTAACCTCGCTAAGATTTTCTTAATACTATTCAGGAGAGTTATAATATGGAGTACCTCCATCAAACTATTTGATATGAGATTAGTCTATCTAAACAGTATTTGAGTGTCCAAAATCTGCTAATTTGTATTTACCATCTATTGTAATTAAAATATTAGAAGGCTTGATATTAAAATGAATGATATCATTCGTGTGTATTTCACATAGGGTATTGATAGCTGATTACATTATGAAAACAACTTGTTCTTAAGAGTAAGAAATTCCTTTATCTCTCATTTCTTTGATTTCATCTTGTAAGCTTTTAGAATAAAGTTCTATAATCTGAATACAGATTAATTATTTTTCAAGAAACCATGAATGTTTAACTTGAGCAATGTAATCATAATTAAGTATTTTCTTGATGCCGTTGAGCTCTTTGGTCATTTCATCATATATTTACTTATTGCTTTTTGAAAACTTGATTGCTACTTATTCTTTTGTTTCAAAATGTTCTCCTAAAACAACAAATGCTTATCCTCCTTTACCTAATAAATATTGCTTAGAAATGGATTAGTTGATATTAATATGAGGGATTTTCTTGAAATAATATTATTCTGCTTTGAGGTATTCTTGAATTTAAACCAAATCATCTTCTTTGTAATAAATTTCATTACAAAACTACTAAATCTACTATTCAGTAAACATGTTTATTTAATCTGCTATTTTTCTAGAAACAAAAAAAAACTAATTTTAGAACCTTTATTCTATTAATTAATCAACGATAAATAATTTTTTAATTTATGGAGATATTTGGTAAGCAAGAAGTAAGAATACCAATAATTACTGTTACTCTTAATTCTAAGTAAAAATTAGAAAGGCAATTTTTTAATTAAAATCATATAAATGACAATTCATAATAGTTATTGGTAAAATTGTAATTTGATGTAAATTTTTAACATCTTCAAGAGTAAAAAAATTTTAGATTTTAGTTGAATTTAAATTTTTATTAATTGAGTCAAAAAAATTTTTGGAGTTTTTCTTTTTGACTAAAATTGACTTTACAATATTAAAAATATTTATTTATTTTATGTAAAAGCAAATTTAGAAGTAAGCTTACTTTTTAAGGCTGAGATCTAATTCTATGAGCTTTGAGCAAAAGCTCAAGCTTAAATTTCAATTTTAAAATAAAATTATTGAATTTAGATTAATATAGATCCTTTATCAATCAATACATACAAAGATATCATATTGTATGTGTAAAAAAGGTCTTCATCAATGAATGGACCAAATTTTTATCTTTATAGTTAAACAATTTTCTCTATTTTATTCATAAGGTAATATGAACACAAATTTGCTTGGTAAACTAGGAAGAAAGAAAGCCCATTCTTTCTGAAAAAGAATAATAGAAATTAATTGAATCAGTTAAAAAGAATCCCTAACTTTCGCTGAGGAAAATAGCTTTTAAATTCAAGGAAGAATAAAAAGAAATTTACTACAAAACAGTGTTAAACATTTTAGAGAAAAATAACTTGCAGATTAGTAATTAATCAAGAATTATCCTCTCACAAAAATAGAGTAATGAGAGGTTTCAATTTGTTAAGACAGTCAAGCGGAGGGACTCATAATTGAAAAAAAGTATACTTATGTGACGAATTTATACTTAAAAGAGGAAAAATTGGCAAAAAATTCCTAGAAAGAAGAAAGAAACCAAATTTATGATAGTGATTGCTATGAAAAGTCAAAAATCCAGTAGCTCTACATGTCTTTGGTTTAATTGGATATGGAGTAAAACAGCTTGTGTAAGTAAATATATCTTATAATTTCCATAAATCTTGCTTTTAATTATAATTATTTATTACATTAATTCTTGTTTGTATTGCTACTATTTGTGTATCAATAAAAGTAGATAGACCTTTGAGATTGATTTAAAAATCCTTTTATTCAAAAATATAATATAATCTAAATTTTATCCTGTTAGGCTTTATCTTAAATTATTATTTATATAACCTGCTTTAGAAAATGTATATTCTGCTTCTATAGAAGTTCATTAAATTGATAATGTATGTTAAGCAACTCCAATATGATATATTTTTTTTTAATTAGCTCCACAACTGTAATTGATGGAATCAAGTTTAATTTACATCTGACCAAAAATCTATTCAATTTAATAAATATCATCATTACCTTATTCACTGCTAAATAAAATCTGACATTTAATTATCATTTTTAAATTTTAATGAAAATCAATAATGTCATCTTTTGTTGATTAAAATACTTGTTATTAATTCAAGAAGAATAACTTTAATTATGTGGATCTAAGAATGTTACTGTATTCAACACAGTTAAGATTTTATTATATCACAGGATCCCAACTTCAGTTTGAGAATAAAGTTTTTATAGCTACATACAGTAAAAATCTTAATTATGCCCCACTGCATTAATCCTCAGATAGAGTAAAATTTTTTTTAATGATTGAAAAAAAAATGTTGATTGATTTTTTTAATTTTATTCATTGAGTTCAAGATATAAAATAAAATAATAATATTAAATTATCAGTCTAAATATAATTCATCATATGATAAAAATCTTTGAAAGGAATTTATTAAGATCTTTTGTTCATATTGTTTCCCTCTTTCTTTGAATGAATTTATTTATTTAATGTTTCTATTGTTTTTCTTAAATAAAAATTAGAGTCGGGCATAAAAAAGGGCCTATATATCATCCATTAGTGAAAAACAGTTATTATTACTCATTTATTAGTAATATATTAGTAATTGTTTTCATTATCGCTCATTATTAGTAATAATTACTGCTTAAAATGAAATATTTTTTTTTAAATTTTATTTTTGATTTTAATACAAAATAGAAACAAATATCTTTAATAAATATTTTCAAATTTTTTTAGATATTGATGTCTAGTTTTTTTTGTTGTTTTTTAAGAAGATGTACTCTGATTAGTTTCTGACTCCTCAAAGCTATCTTCATCACTTTAATTTTTATTAATTGTCATTAACGGTTTTCTAATCTAAATTAAAAGTAAAATAAAAAATATTTTTAAATACTTAAATAGATTACATTTGGTTTAGCATTTTTCAAAGATATTGATATCATATTTAATTATTCTAATAATGTTTCTTAAGAATCTTTGATAAAATCCTAATCTTCTTCAAATTTTTTTATTTTTTTCTCTAATAAGATTCCTAAATTAGCTATTTCTTCTTTAATTTCATTTAGTTTTCCTTAGAAATCTTATTCTTAGATATTTTGTCTCATTGTATATGATCTCTTTTTGCTATGCACTTCTAAGGATAATTTCTTATCTTTTTCTTAATTTATTGTTTGTACCTATTATTATCCTTCTAAATTGTATGCAATTACAATTGAAGGGCAAGATGTTACTTAATTTAAGCCATACCAATTGTTTAATTATTTCTTATGACAATATGTTATTTGCCTATTTCTATCAATTTTTTTATCTAGATTTTTAGTTTCCTTCTTTTTCATCTATTGTACTAAATTATATTTTTGATGTTTATTTTGTTTGATTTTCAAACTTTAACCATAAAATAAATCAAAAATTTATTAAATATTTATGAGATTTTTAAAGGTCTAATTTTAGAATATTACATTAGTTTTTCTCTAAAACTTCTGGTTTTCAAGATTCGAGACAGTCCAATATAATCTAAATGACTGATTAACTTCCTATATTTGTATTGGATAAGTTTTCCTGTTATTCTAGAGCCCTTTCAAAACATCTATATTATATTTGTAAAGAACTATGTAAATAAGGGTTAGTAAGTTAGAGGTTTGATTAACCCTCTTTCCTAGAGAATGTTGAGAAAAAAAGTAAAGTTATTTAAAAATTGTAAGCATTCATTTTTAATTGATAATAATATTTCAATCAATCTATTTTCAAATTCAAATTCAAAAAGAAGTTTAAAATAAATAATACCAATCAGTTTAGAAGTAAATTTAATAGGAAGAAGGACATGCTTAGCTTCTAAGAAATTTAAATTCAAAGAAATAATCAAAGCTTATTGATTCTAGGAACAATAATAGAAGTTGTTAAGGATATCATTCATCTAGTTAGTAATAGTTTCTTGTAGTGAGGATAGTATATACATTTAGCTTTTAGACTACAAGCTATCCTGCCCTTATTTTTTATTTATTTCAAGGTTCTTAGTTTTTCTAAATCCTTGTTTTAAATTGTTCAAAGATATTTAATGAAGTCTAATTGCTGGATATCTTTTATCTCACTCATTCTGCAAATAAACTATTTATAAAACTGGATATGTTCTTATATTTTTGCTTAATTTAATTATCTATTAGATATATCCTGTAAGATTACTTCTCTATTCAGTAATCATATCTAACCTACTATGTTTCTTATTACAAACGAAAACTAATTTTAGAACAAATTTTTTAATATATTAATCAACAAAAATATTATTTTTTAAATTAAAGGTATCTGATAAGAAAGAAATAATAATGCCAATTAGTTTTTTTGTTATTAATTAAAGTAAAGAGTTAGATAGGGATTTTTTTAATTAAATGATATTAAATGAAAATAATTAAATAATATTTTTTAGTAAATTTATAATTAAATGTAAATTGTTCTCAAAAGTATGCAATTTTATTTTTACTCAATCCAGAATAAGTTATTTTCAGAGTTTTTAAAAACTTTGCAAAATTCTTGAGAAAGATATTTTAATATTTTGCCATTTAACTCTAAGTTTTAAGCACTTACTGATCTATCAATTCTTTCTTCAAAAGCTTTTAATTATTATTTTTATTATTGAGTAAAATAATTTTGAGTAGATTTTTTCATATTCCCTTTTAAAAATGTCTCATGTGCTTGTTTATTTCTCTTCAATAATTTAATTTTTCAATTAATAAACTGGCCTAAAAGGAAATAGAATTAGAGAAATATCAAGTAAAACTAACTACCTATAGAAGAAAGATGGTAGATCATTGGAACAAGTAGAAGTGGAGCTTAAATAAAGATATTGATTCAATTTATTCATTAATCAATAGTTAGTGAACAGAATTATCTAAAAATTTGAATAGAGTGGCTAAGCAAAATTAAATTAATTATTTTAAACAAACAAGCTTTTTTCAAATATTTATTATCCAGTCAGAAAAATGGTTTATTTTCTCAAAATTTATAAAAAATAGTATTATTTTTTAATGAATAATTCTAAAAATATCAAGCTTTTGAAATTGTAAAAGTTTTTTATGTTTAAATATAATGTAAACTAACTAACCTTGCAAAGAATTAATTGGATTTTATTTAAAGAAGAAAGAAAGTAATTTTTTTATGTTTAAGACTGAGATGGAAAGGACACTTAAAATTTATCATTAATAATTTAAAAGAAACTAAAAGTTAAATTAATATTGAACATCTACTTATATTACTTAAAACCATACAAAAAAAATATTTTCTTTCTTTGCAAAATTTAATCTTTATATCAGCTATCTGATATTCAATTTATTTTGATTTCAGGTTATTTAATTAGTTTTAAATCTTGCTTTTTGAGGATTTTGTTGATTGTATTTTTTGAAGCATTTTTATGATTAATTTCAGGAGCTTCATTTGAGAGAAAAAACCATATTATCAAATATAATATCATACATATCTACCTCCTCTTCTTATGTGTATGAATTTTACTATTTTTTACTTAATTTTCATATCACACCTAATCATTTAAGTTTCTCAATTATTCTTTCATCTTTTGATATTTTTCGTAAAACTCTTTACCTATCTATTATTAACCTTACTTTAAATAGTACAAATATACATTATATAGAGAGCTAGCAATATCTGGGTGATTATTGCCTTAATACAATCCTTCTCTCATTTTTAGAGCTTGCTTGCAATAGTCTAGAGCTCTCTTGTAAAATTCTAACTCATTTTTAGCATCACCTAACTTTCCATAACACAATCCTAGGTTATTTAGAGATAAGGCTATGTCTGGGTGATTGCCTTAATGCAATGCTTTCAACATTGTTAGAGCTTACTTGTAATAGTCTAGAGCTCTCTTGTAAAATTTTGACTCCTTTTTATCATCACCTAGCTTTTCATAGCTTATTCCAACATTATTAAGAGAGCTTGCTATATCTGGGTGATTACCTTAATATAATGATTCTCTCATTTTTAGAGCTCTCTACTTGTATTATAACTCCTTTTCAGTGTTACCTTGCTTTCCATAGCACACTGCAAGGTTGTTTAGAGATAGGGCTATATCTGGATGATTACCTTAATATAATGATTATTTCATTTTTAGAGCTCTCTACTTGTATTCTAGCTCCTTTTCAGTGTTGCCTTGCTTTCCATAACATACTCCAAGGTTGTTTAGAGATAAAGCTATATCTGGATGATTACCTTAGTACAATTCTTCTCTCATTGTTAGAGCTTTCTATATATTGTCAAACTCCTTTTTAGTATCACCAAGCTTTCCATAGCTTACTCCTAAATTATTTAGAGATTCAGCTTTATCTGGGTGATTGCCTTAATACAATGCTTAGAACATTGCTAGAGCTTCCTTGTCATATTTTAACTCATTTTTAGTATCGCCTAGCTTTCCATAAATTTTTCCAAGGTTGCTTAGAGAGGCTGCTATATCTGGGTGATTAGCTTAATGTTAGTGTAACTATATTAATATTAAATGACTCTTGTTAAGAAATTCTACAGATTGTTCAAACTTAGAAACTTTTTGAAGTATTTTGGAATATTGAAGTAAAAAAATAGATTCTTCTACTTTTCCTTTTAAATTCAAACTTTCTAAAATAGATAAACTCTTTTTAATATATTTTTCTGCTTCTTCTTAATCTGTATCTAAATCTGAAAGAAAACAGTAAAGATATGCTAGATACTTTTTGTTTTTATCCTTCTAACTATCCTACTCATATTATTTTATTGATTTCAATAATCTTTCTTTTTCTTACTCCTTCTTTATGCAACTTTCAAATTCTTCAAAGAAAATTGAGCGAAGTCTAATTGCTGAATACCTTTTATCCCACTTATTCTATAACATAAAATATTTGATAAAGCTGTACATGTTCTTATATTCTTCCTTAACTTGAGCATCTAATAGATCTATCTTATCACTCTGCAAGAAATTAAAAGAATCAAAATCAATTTTAACTCCTAAAACTTCTAATAAACAAACTCCCATACTAAAGATATCTGTGTAACTTCTCATTTGTATATCTGGATTTATGTTATTATTAGCTTCACTTAGATTTGCTTAATACTATTCAGGAGAGTTATAATATGGAGTACCTCCCCCAAAACATTTGATATGAGACTGGTCTATCTAAATAGGTTTTGAGTGCCCAAAGTCTGCTAATTTGTATTTTCCATCTTTTGTAATTAAAATATTAGAAGGCTTTATATCAAAATGAATGATATCATTAGTGTGTATTTCGCATAGGATATTGATGGCTGACTGCATAATGAAAACAAATTATTCTTAAGAGTAAGAAATTCCTTTATCTCTCATTTCTTTGATTTCATCAAACAAACTTTTAGAACAAAGTTCAATAATCTGAATACAAATTAATTATTCTTGAAGAAAGTATGAGTGTTTAACTTGAACAATGTAATCATAATTGAGGATTTTCTTGATGCAGTTGAGTTCTTTGGTCATTTCATCATATATTTGCTTATTGCTTTTTGAAAATTTGATGGCTACTTATTCTTTAGTTTCAATATGCTCTCCTAAAACAACATATGCTTATCCTCCATTACCTAATAAATATTTCTTAGAAAAGGGGTAGTTCATATTATCATGAGGGATTTTCTTGAAATAATATTTTTCTGTTTTGAGCTTTTCTTGAATTGAAACTAAATCATCTTCTATGTAAACAATTTGATCACAAAACAGCTTAATCTACTATTTAGTAAACATGTTTAATCTACTATTTTTCTTAATACTAAAGGGAACTAATTTTTGAACCAATATTCTAATTAGTAAATTAATAAACAAATAATTTTATAATAAATTATTTGGTTATTTTAAAAGAAAAATATTTGTTGAGGCAAAAATAATATTCGAAATAAAAAATTTATAAGCAAAAATAAAAATTTGACTTGTGAGTTTTTAAATTAAAATGATATTGATTTTGAATGATTGAGTTAAATATTTGATAAAATTGCAATTTAATGTCAAAATTTTTCTACACTAAATTTTTAATAACAAACTAAACACAGTTAATATCAAATTAATCTTAATAATTTCTATTATTTTGGGGATGATTCAGTTTTCATTAGCAGGAAAACTAAATAATTAACTAATTTTTAAATGAAAATACAAATATTTATTTTCAACAATTGTTATGAATATTTCAATATCTTTATTTTATTTTTGAGCTCTTCTGACATATTCTTTAGCATTATTGATGCTTTTGATTAGAAAAATTCTGAATATTTAAAAATTTTCATTGCGTTTTTAAAAACCATACATTTAAATATTAATGATAATATCTAAAATTAGGAAAATAAAAAAATTAAAAAATCAGAATTTATTCCAGAAATTTAATATCAGTGATTATAATTTATAAAATATTTTCTTAATATTTTTATAAAGTTTTAAAATATCTAAAAAGCGTTATTCAAACACAGATATTAGTATATTTTTCTTTGATTACTTTAATAGATCTTTTAACTCATTCTTTAAATTTTATCATTTTTTTTTCAGTTGAATTTTAATTTAAATTTTTTGCTTTTTCAACATTAAAAGAAAATATTTTTAAATACTTCAAAAAAATATTATATTTTTGAGAAAATTGTTTGAAATTTTTTACATAAAAGGTTTTATTATCTTTCTGTTTCATTTACAAAATGAACACATAAAATAATTAAAGTTTTTTATTCAGAAAAATTTCTTAATTTAAAATATTTTTGTAATTTATTCAAATTGATTAATGAGTACAATAAAGTTAAGATATTTTTTATGGTTCGGTTCTATCTCTTATTTGATAAAAATATGATTTATTGAGTATTAAATTTTCTTTTTTTCCTCTAGGAATAGAGTGACCTGACGTTTTCTGAAACTTTAACTCTACACTTGAGGAGAACAAGGCATACTGGAGTATTTATATTTAAAGTAGACATATTGTGAAGGATTGAATTAGAAGGCTTTTAGCAAGTATTAATCTTTATATTCTTTAAAAAAACTAATTTCTTTGTCTAAAGTGTAATGAATGCAGGAAAGGTAAAGATGGAAGAAATAAAAGTATAGTATAGACTCATAATACGTTAAAGAGTTAAATTACTATTCAAAAAAGAGGCTATTATTGTTATTTAACAGAGGGTAAATTCAACTTGGGCATTTTTGGAAGAGGTAATTACTGTTAAGAATTGATTTATGATAAAGGAACCTTGAAGCTTAGCAAATCATGATCTTAGGTAAGTTATCTAGATTAAAACAGTAAAGTGACTTCAGGAATGTTGGTGAATAGATTATCAAGTATCTTTGGCTTTAGATTTCATTAAGAAAGATGTAAGTAGGATTTGGAAGTTTGTTTAACTATATAGTAAGAAGTTAAATTTGGAAATTAGATGATGTAGAGACTATTTAGTAGGTGAAAAGTTGAAGTCTCCTTAAATAAGGTATTAAGAAGAAGGACGTATGTACTAACTAATAAAGCCAGAAAAACATTAATAAATAATAAATGATTTTTCATTTGTGGAAGAACTAGGCTTATATTTTAAATGAAGAAGAAAAGGCTTCTGAGAATCTTTCAAATATTCACTTTAGTTTTTTTGGTGATACCTATTTTAAATCATCATTTTAAGCTTTAGAAGCTTGAAGGATAGCATTAAAATTAGAAGTGTTTGTTAGTATGGACTAATTTCTAGGTTACTCATTAGAAAATTATTTAGCATTTGGTTTAGAAATGTTATCTATTCACCATTGAAATTATTTATATTAATAATTAGATTTTTAAATAAATTATTGCTCTTTAAAGAGTTCTATGATAGTTTGAAGATTAGGTTTTTTAATTTTAGAAACATTTTTATAAAAACAAAGAATCACTATTTTTACCAAAGATCAAGGATTAATATTTACAAATTTGAACATTTTTCTAAACCAGATACTAATCCTTATGCTCTCCTTTCATCAATATCATTTTCATTTATAAAAATATAATATCAAATAAAGTATGAGTATAACAAAAAAATTTGAAATAATCTGAAAACAAAATATGAAAATTAGTTAGCAAGTAAACAAAACTAGTTAAAATATTTTAGACTTTAAATTGTGATTTACATTTTAAAATTTCTTTAGTATTTAATTGACTATGAAAATTTTGATGAACTTTTTCAAACAAAATTTTTCAAAAAGTAAAAGAAATTGGATTAGCCTGATAATTTCTAAAAAATTTTATACAAAATCAAAAGCAAAATAACTAAACCATTTTTTTACCTTTTTTTAAATAAAACTTTTGATATTTTTTTAGATATTTGATATATAAAATTGATTTAAAAATTTAATTATTTCTGCTGGCTATTTAAATTCTAAATCTATCAACATATATATTTTCATACTCTTCAGAAATAAAATAAACTTTGATAACCTTTTATAATAATTAGAATCTTTCAAGCATAATATATACTGAATTCTATCTAGTTTTAATGCTTATTTTTAATTTTAAAGGTATTTTACTTTTTTATTATTATTACTAACTTTCTTATTCTTTTTTTATAATATCAAGTTATATTTTTTCTAACATATTATTTTTAAAGGTGAATACCTAAAGTATTTGAATATATTTTTAACTTTTTTAATAATAGTATTATATTCTTTAATATTCAATGATTTTATTTTATCAACTATCAGAAGATGTGAGAAACAATAAATATGAGGAATTTAAATATAGCTTGAGTAGGATTTAATATTATTTGCAGCTTAATCAGCTAAGTTAAATATTGAAATTAGATAAAATGTATGTAATTCCCTTAGAATATCTTCATCTGGTAAAATTTAAGTTTACGAACTCAATCTACTAAATATATTACTAATTTTATTGTTTATTGAAATGTAGCAATTTTTTTTACAGTTAGAAGTCAAATTATTTTTTTACGATTTATTTATTATTGATAATGTAAACATTATTGCAGGATGTAGATTATAAACAAATTTTTTTTGTAAATCTTAAACTTAAGAGAAATTAAACTAAAAATTCTGTTTATTTGATGTTTTAGTCTATTTATAAAAATAAAAATTTGATATTTTAAATTAAATTATCAATAAGTTTAAATATGGTAGACTTTAAATTAAAAAAAAAATTAAGAAACAACTAATTTAAGGAAAATTTAAAGAAAATTATGAAATCTTTGTAATCTAGTCTAGATTAAAATCTTACTTAAATCTAAAATCTATTTATAGTCATTCCTCAATTACTCATACCTCAAATGAGAGTGAAGATAATTTTTATTTAAAAATGAAAAAATAATTCTTAACTTATTATCTAAAACCAGTATTTAATTGAATGTATGGTTTATTTACTCTAAAATAATTAAATTATACGATGAATTTACTTATTCCAAATTTAATTTTAAATTTACAAAATATCTTACTTTATCATTTAAAAATAGAAGAAAATTTTATATCTTTATTTATCATTCATAATAATTTTTATATCTTATGATTTTTAATTTCATAATTAATTTTTTATTTTAATTAATTAAATAATCTTCAAATTTATTATATTATGGTGCGAATCAATAAGAATCGCGTTTATCATGTAATTCTTAAAGATAAATTAAATTAACTTCATTAATATATCCTCTTTATTGTTATAATAATTTAAAATAAAATCTGAAGATTATCACTCAAATTTAGAAACATCTATCCATTTAAATTTTCAGGTAATTTTTTTTCATTGCATATCAATAGAAATATAAATAAATCCCTCAAACTTCTTGCAAGCCCATCTTACATGATATTTAAAGACAAATATTTTAGTAAACTGAAAAATTTAAATATTTTTAAAAATAAAAGAATTGTATTTTTATTCAAGAATCTTCTAGAAATTTACATGAAGTCAATGAATATTTGAAAAAATTGTTTTTGTTTTGATTATTAAAACTAAGTTGAAAATACAAAAAAGAATAAAGGAATTTCATTTTGTGCAAAATTTGAAAAGATAAACAAACCTCCATTTTAAATTAAAATTTTAGTTTCATTTTTGATTATCAAAAAAAAAAAACCTTTGTTAATTTTTTGATGAAGAAAAATTCTAGAACAAATTGGCAAATTGGAATATGATCTATTTTAATTTATTCCATTTCATCTTTTTTTATTCCAGATTATGATGAAATTTAAATTACAACTATTTTGTGCAATACCTCTAACTTCATTAACTTCATGAGTCAAATCATCGCGATCTATGATTTCATAATTATTTTATGCAAGTAGTTGATTATTCTCATAATTTTATTTTAAAAGCTACTTTAATTTGATATAATAATTATTTAATAAAGGTTATATAACTCAATCAAAACAAGTTTTGAAACAAAAAATTAATACACAAATTGTTCTTGCTATTTCTGAATAAATTTATTTCTGAAATTTAAGATAAATATTTTGCAAAATTTAATTCAAAATATTTCAGAGCTACAAATAAACATAAAATAGTTCTTAAATATTCATTTTAATGTTGATTAAAATAAAAATATAATAAAACCAAAAAAAATAAAATAAAGAAATATTTTATTTTATTTTTTCAATAGATAAATGGATAAGCCATTTTTACAAATTTTTATTTTCAATTTTGAGTTATAAATTTTATTAAAATCTACTCAATCTCCATTCAAATCATTTTTTCTCAATTCTTCTTTCATCTTTTTAGATTTTTCACATAAATCTTCACCTTTCTTTTTTTAACCTTGATTTAAATAGCACAAACCTACGATATTTAGAGACTAAGCTATTTCTGGGTGATTACCTTAATACAATATTTCATACATTGCTAGAGCTCTCAAGTAATAATCTAACTGCTTTTGAGCATCGCCTAGCTTTCCATAGCT
>JH720324.1:41997-72734 GCA_000231825.2 Tetrahymena elliotti 4EA
TTCAAAAAAAATAATTCTTAAAATATTTAAAAAATTAAATCATTAAAAATTAAATATTATATTATATTAAAAAATTATATTGAAATAATTATATTTATTATTGAATGCAGGTAACACATCTCCCTCTATATAATTGAGAATAAGATTTAGTGAAATCCTCAAAGAATAAACTTAATTAATTAATGAAACTCTTTGATTGAGCAAATTAATTATGAATATTTTTTGTTATTATTTTTATACAAAGAAAATAATAAATAAGTATAAAGATAAATATATAATAAGTTATGGATGGTGTTTTTTTAATCTTTACATAAAGTGTTAAGTGAGTGGTTTTTAGAAATTTATGAAAATTATATATTTATGTGAATGATTGATTGTATGTGTGTAGCATAAAAGATTCGTTGGAAACAAAAATACATATAAATATGAATGTGTAAAGAATAAATAAAGAGATAGAAAAATATTACTAATAAAAGTTAATATGTATTTTTATAATTGGATTTTGTTAAAACCTAATTAATTGAATTATTAATAATCATTCATAAAAATAATAAATACATAATAAACAAATTTATTAAAATTTTAATTTTTCATTTAGAGATAAACTTTGGTGAAAATTAAGTGCGTTTAAGCATTTCAAATAGGAAGAACAAATAAAGGTCAGTTACTAATATTAAATAAAGTATAAATTGCAAGGTATTAGCAATCATTATAATTTTTAAATCTATCTAAAGAGAAGAAGATTCTATTAAGAGATTAAGTTTTAGTTCATAATTTGAGAAAATTATATTGTATTAATTAATAGGTATTAAAATGTCTAAGCTAGGATATTAGTTAAGTTTAAACCCACTAGATGATAATAAGAGAAAATGCTTGTTGCATGGATTGGCAATAGAGTATTATTGCAATGAAGTGAATTGCAAGGGAAATACTAGAGATTTGTGTAAGGACTGCCTAACTCAAACAATCCATGAAACACATAGTTATTTAACAGTAGGAGAAACTGTGTAAAGATTATTAAACTTTTAGAGAAAGGTCGAAAATAGCGATTTCAATAATTCTTCAAACTACAAATCAAAAGGATTCGAGAAAGACTAAATAAAATAATTCTTTAATGAAATGAGAAACAATATTATTGAAACTTTAAATAAAATTGAAATTTAATTCATGCATTCAATAGATACAATGGAGGGATTTGACCATTAAGAAAAATACAACCTAATGTAAGAATTTTTAAATTCTGTTAAAACTGGAAATTTCGTTATCAATTAAAACCCTGAAGTTATCTAGCTTGGCTTATAAGTTATACACTATTAGTAATCTCCAAAGTATTTTATTTAGCAATTCTACTCTGAAGGTAAAACAGGAACTGAAAGCTTGTTAAATGGAATCAGATAGCATATAGAAGCACTTGATAATGAATTAACTAGATTTGCTAATTTTAAAGCCAATCCTATCCTTAAAAAAAATCTAACGAAGCTATCTAAATTAGTTAAAGATGCAGATGAGCCCTTCCTTCCTTCATTTAAAGATAAAATGAAAGTAAGCAATTTCTTTTAATTAAAATACCTCACAAAAACAAAAGGATTAAAATGTGGTATTTAAATCATAGATCAATTGTTAATGAATTTATAAACTACTTAAATACAAGATTTTAATATAATGATTCCAAAACAGTTGATTGATGTTTTAATATTTTTTTCCTCAAAAAAAAGGATCAACAAAAGATAAGATAATAAGAAATAATTTTATCAAAAAAAGATTTAAATTAAAAATTAGGTTTTAGAAAAAAGTAAAACTTTCTCAAATAAATTAAATTATTCTATTTAAATATTTAGATATTTCTTTAATTCAAAATTGAAGCTCAAATTGAAAAAAATCATCAAAAAAATATCCAAATATAAACTAGAATTATGAAGTATTTTGAGTCATTTTTTACTCAAATAAGATGAATAAATAATTAATGAAATTTAAGGCTGCAATTCAATAGAATATTCATAAAAAAAATCAGAGATGCGAAAAAAAAAAATAAATAAGAAATATTTAAAAAAGTTAAATTATAAGAAAAACTATTTCATAGGATATTAAGATTATTATTTGAAAGGAATGGTTTGATTGTTAAAATAGAGTTTTTTATTTCAAAGTTTAAACTGATTTTAATATTTATTTTTAATTATTAAAAATAGTTGTTTACAAGTGCATAGAGTCCTATTTACTCTGTAGAAATTATGAACGAAGATTGGTTAGTTGCTGGTGAACACGAAAAGAATGTCTTAATTTGGGATTTAAAAACTAATAACTAGATATTTACTTTATCAGGACATTCGTCATTCGTTTGGTGTGTCTGTCCCTTGAATAAAGATACTCTTGCTAGTGGTAGTGGTGATAAGACAATTAGAATTTGGTAGTTTGATTAGTAAAGGAGATTTGATAGTTATGAAGTTAAAGTTTTAAATGGACATTCAGCAGCAGTAAGATGTATCATAAAATTAAACGATATTACTATTGCTAGTGCAGGAGATGATCATACTATCAAAATATGGGATTGGACATCTCAAACACTCATAAGAACACTTTCAGGACACAGTGGCTCTGTGACTAGTCTTTGCAGACCAAGCTATGAAGAAATTCTTTCAGGAAGTAAAGATGGATATATTATGATATGGAAGTGGTAACAAATATCAGGACCACGTCTAAGTTCATAATGCATTCTTTAAATTAAAGGTAAATTAGATTTTAACTTAATGTGTTTTATTAGATTTTCTTCATAGAAATCATGCTAAAATAAGCTATTTTCAGAAATATTAAGTTTTTTAAATGAGCAAAATAAAAAGATTAAAAAATTAAAATTGTTTTAAAATAATAAAATTTAAATTTAAATTAAAAGATAAATTAGCAATCTATTAATTAAAAAATTTGTTTGTTCTCTCAATAATCCTTCATAAAATCAGTGATTTTTGAAAATAAATATTGAATATTTATCGTATTTAGATTTGAGTTTCATATTAAAAGATTTATTAATTAATTTTTTAACTTAATTTATAGCTCATGATGGAGGTGTTCAAAGTGTTTGCTAGTTATCTAAAACAGAGGTAGCTAGTGGAGGTTAAGATAAAACTATTAAAATTTGGAACTGGGCTACTGGTGTATGTATTAGAACTTTGTCTGGTCACACAGGTAGTATTTGGAAGATATTAAAGCTATCAGAGGAAGAAATTGTAAGTACAGCAAATAATAGTTCAATAAAATTCTGGAACTGGAAAACAGAATCTCCAGCAATTCGTTCACTAGATAGAGCTCATTAAGGAGATGTATATAGTGTCTGTAGAGTTAATTCTGATACGATAGTAACAGTTGGAGCAGACAATAGAATTAAAATGTGGTCATGAAAAAATCAACTATATAAATAAATTTAAACTTTACTCTTTTTATTCAAATTCTAATTAAATCTGTATTAATCAATTAAATCAATGATATTATTAATAAATTATTTTCATCATATTTTTTAGAATTAAAACGTTGTTCAAATATCATTATCTGTAAACATAAAATTAAGATTTACTCATTTTATTCAATTTCTAATTCATTCTGTATTTCATAAAATATTCTTTTCATCAAATTTTTTAATATAAGTTTATATAGCTAGCAAAATTTTAAAAATAATAATTTATTAAAAAATTAATTATTTGTTTGGAAATATTAATTTTTTCATGACTGAGCATTTTATTTTTTTTTAAAATTAATTTTGTTTTTACACTCTTATTATTTTGATGATAACTTATTAATATTTATTAATCTCTTAAAAAAATTAAATGAATAGTTATTATTTTTTCTCTTAAATTTTTTTTCATTCTTTTTAAATTTATTTTAGATTTCAATAAAAAATCAAAACCTTATTTTTAAAACTGACTTAATTTTTAGAAAGCCTTTTGCAATTTTTATATTTACGATGCCTCTTTTTCATTCTTAGTTTTGTCTTTTATTTTATAATATCATCTTTCATATAAAATTTGAGTTAAAATAGATAAAATTTTTTGATTTTTTATAAAAATTAATAAATGTTTTTTATTTTTTAATATTCATTCCAAAATTAAATCTAAATAAATTTTAATATATATTTTTCTTTAGGACTTAAGATTACATCTAGTTGATAAAATACTAAATATTGGGAATCATGGTTTAGGTTACTAAATTAAAAAGGACTGATAATATTTAAATACTTTTGATAATTGTCAAAATCAGATTTTTAGGAATTAAGCAAGTGTGATTTGTTTATCTAATGAAGGCATTGCTTTTATTAGATATTTTTATTGCGTTTTTGGTGTGGTTACATTTTTTTGAATCAAATTTGATAAGAATGTGGACTATTTTACTGATATAAATTTGTCTTTTGAGGGGATTAACAATTAACAAAAAAAGAAAAAACCCTCAATTAAAAGCAGTAAATTAAAAGTATCTGAAATATTATATAGCTAGTCACAATACATAATTTATTATTAAAATCAAGCGCATTATGATGCATCATTAAAATTGTCAAGTTTTTGAAATTTATAGCTTACAATTGAAAGAAAAAGATAAATTTATTCAAAATTGAAAGATAAATGTAAGATTGTGAAAACTCTCTTAGTTATTTGTTTGACGTTCTTTCTTTCTTTTTGTGTTTTTTTTTGAAAGATTTCTTAATAAAACTTTATCAAATTAAATTGATAATATTATTTATCATCATGATTATTAGTCAATTTATCTATTTTCATTTAATTTATTTGACTCGATTCAAATTCTTTTATATAAGAATGTAGTGTCTTACTTAATGCAGGAATTTGGAAGGACAAATTTGCATATTTTTTTTTGATTAGATTGCTTTTTGGAAATATTTAAAAATAGTAAGGCTTTACTAATTTCAAAATCTGATTTGAAATAGAAAGCAATTTTTTCAGTAAAATGTAGATCACTTTGGTCTTCTTTATCTTTTTAAGTTACTTAAGACCAAATTAAATAAAATTTTACATGTAAATTATATGCTGTTCAAAGAATTCTGATCAAAAAGCTATAATAAAAGATAAATATTCTTTACATAAATAATTTGAAATGAGTGATAATAAATGAATAGTAAAGATATTCATTCAACAATAATAAATGACAAATTTAAAATAAAAAAAATGAGTTAATTAATTAATTTGAAATCTTATGTAATAAAAAAATAAGTTCCAAAATACTATGAAGATTTTCTTCTTTTAAAAATGCAAACAAATTATTAAAAAAATTATTAGATTGGATATGGGAATGGTATAACAAATAGCAATGTATTTATTGTAAATTGATTAGAAAGAAGACAATTATTAGAGTGATGATTTATTAACAAATAAATTATGAAATTCTCAATTTGAAAGACATGAGGAAGGCTTTACTTTATATTTTCTTTTACTTGGATAAAATCAAAAAATCAATCAGAAAAGCTAGATAATCAATAAAGATTAGATTTGATATATGATAATCATTGATGGATTGATTGATTGATGGATAAATCGATAGATTAGCTTTTTGATATTGTTCATGGTACAACAACTTTGTAGAAATGATAATTAACTTGAATATCAAAAAATTATTAATTAAAAAGTTAGGAACTAAAAAAAAGATAATCTGTGAGATCAAAGCAATTCAATCAATCAACTTTTTAGATAAATTAATTTAGATTTAAAAAATACTTTGCTTTTCACTTAATAAATAATCAACTTTTAGTAAGGAAACTATTAATTAACTAACTCAACTCAAGTCACTACTCAAAGTCGACTAGAATATTTATTTCATAGATAAACTATATTTTCAACATAAACATCATTTGAATTTAAGCAGAAAGCATCCTAGGAGTACAAAATATTAGCATAGATTAAGCTATAAACAAACAAGCAAATAAGCAAGAAGAAGAAGAAGAAACACTTTGAAGATACATTTAATTATTTATTCTGCAAATTAATACAAAATGGGGTAAATGATGTGCTGTGAGCAGAACAATTCTAAATATAATTAGAAATAAGACAAACCTAAATTTTAGCCTTAGAATGTGAATAGTGTCTAATAGATTTATTATACAAATCCAGCCACCAAGGATGAAGATTTCACTTTTAATGATAAAATAAAAATATAGTCTTATATGAATAAATACGACGTCAACTATGTTCCTAACTTCAATGATAACACTGAAGGCAGCTGGTATTAAGTTGCTTAAAGACTGATTAC
This sequence comes from Tetrahymena elliotti 4EA, assembly GCA_000231825.2. Taxonomy (NCBI): domain Eukaryota; phylum Ciliophora; class Oligohymenophorea; order Hymenostomatida; family Tetrahymenidae; genus Tetrahymena; species Tetrahymena elliotti. Next base: position 48,235 of record JH720324.1, read on the forward strand.
TGAAATAAATCAAATAAATACAGATCCCGAATGGAATTTAACTAATTCTAAGAACGGTTTAGAAGTAATTTACTAATAAAAGGATGAAAAGATCATATTTGGGTCAAAGCAGGTACCCACAAAATTCGTCAATTAAGCTCTAATTCATATAGGAATTGCAAATAACTTTTAATAAAATGAAGCATAATACTCTAATACAGGCACAGAAAGATACTAATCTTTCAGAAATTCCACACAAAATTCTCTCCCAAACAATGGTCCACTTAGCAATCCAGACTTCAAAAGAAATAAACAGTAACAACCTCCTAGTCCTACTTCAAATGCCTAAGTAAATAATTAAGGACACAGAAAAAGTGTCAGCAATTAAATGTGCATTAATATTGTTAAATTGGAATTTGAAGTCAGCTGTAGTGCTGAAAAGTTACTCAAAGGACTCCAAAGCTTAAAAAGATACACAAACAAAATTTAAAAATAAACAACTATTGAAAGTTCTTAAAACAAAGAATTCAATGTCTCCCATATAATCTTTGCTAAGCAAATGCAAAAGGTATAACGCGATTTAGTTCTTGCCAGTTTCTACACCGACATTGGTCCTAATCTTAACAATTGTTATACATCTGTCAACCATCATAAAGTCCCTGAAATTGAAGATATTGTACGTGCTCAAATTATCAAAGCCGGCCACACCTTTTTTGAGCACTACGAAACTGCTGAAGAAAAACTCACAAGCTCTTTCCATAAAAACTAAAACAAAGCAAGTAATATCTAATCTCGCAAGTAAAGTCAATTGAATGAAGAAACCAATTTCTAAAATACTGCCCACAATAATTAAACAGCCTTTGGTAGCATGAACCTAAATATTGGCTAAGTTAAAACCAAAGTTAGATTCTACGGAGAATTCTCATGTAAAAGCACCTTTGACGAAAATGTTGTCAAAATGGTCTTCCTCACCGAATTCAAAGAATATATATAAATATGTAAAAACATTGCTAATCAAGAGTCAGTAAGTTCATCCGAATACGAAGGAGAAAGTGTTGATCATACTATTGAACATAACGTAGATATGATCGATTGATAAATAAATAAAGAAGGAAGTATTGTATTTATAAAAGAAAAATATTAACAAAAATAACACTAAAAATAAAATATAATTCATTAATTAATAATTTATAAATAAATAATAAGTTTTGATAACAATATTAATTCTAAAGTATTCTTTACTATATAATTTATATATACATTTATAATAAATAAATAATTAATTCTTAATTTACTTATTCATTAATATTTTCTGCTTTCTTTTTATTATCAAAAAATTAAAAATTCTCTCATGGCTAATAAAATAATAATAGTTTTTATGAATATTTAGGCTGAAGGTAAAATAAATGTTCATGAATATATAAATAAATATTAAGATTATATAAGAGTAATAACAAGTCTCAAGAAATCTTGACTGAAAAAATTAAATGTTAAAATTTAAGGGGATAGCAAGGTATTTTAATAAATCTAAAAAAAGAAAGGTTTTAATCAGATTAAACTTTTTGAATACCATTATATAAAGAAATAGATAACTATTTTACCAAGATTTAAAAAATAAAGATAAACCTCATTATAAGTATTTTTTAGGAAGATTAGAAAAACTTTTTGTATTTTCTTAATTTGAGTTGTATTTAAGGATTCAAGTAAAAAAACCTAATTTTATTATTAGCTACTAAGTAAAAGATTAGATAAAAAAATCGGTTTATCACAAAATATCAAAAAGATAAAATAAAGGAAAAAACGTAACTTCAGAAAATAAAGTATTATTAAATAAAAATAAAATATAACTGAAATAAAAAATCAGCATTTATAAGAAATACTGTAAGCTAAGATTGTCACTAAAAACCATAATTTTAAAATGATATAAAGCAGAAAAACAAAACAAAATTTATTTGAATATTGAAAAAATTGATACATTATAACTTATTTTTTAAGCTAAAAGACATATTCGTATTCTGGTGAAAACTAAAAAGATTGTCAGTAAATAATTAAACTTACTTAAATCAAAAAGCAGAGAATGTATTATTTTCACCTTCATTAATATAATATTCTGATTTAATTTAAATTTAGAATTTCAAACGTATTTTTCCAAACATTAATTTTTATACTTCAAACCCTTATTAATTAAAGACCTAATATACAATATTTCATACTATAAAATTAAGATATTTGATTAGTTGCAATAAATAAAAGTTATAGGATTAGGGTCCTTAATTAGTAAGGCTCTTTTATACCTCAAATTTTGTATAATAATTTTGAAAATGCAACTTCTACAGATAAATAGATCTTACTAATTTACATCAATATGATAAGCTAAATCTTATTTTATCTTAAAAAGATATGTAGGATTCATAAGGAGTAAAAAATGTTAAATTGTATAATATATTTAATTGTTTTTAAATATTTTGTTTCATACGTTTAAGGACCTAAAATGTTTATTGTAAATAAGTTATAATTTTTATTATAAGATAGATTTTTTTTGTATGTTACAATTTATTTAGATAGATTGTTATTATAATATTCTATGAGTTAAGAATAATTTTTGAAATTTAAATAAATTAACAATAGTTAGCAATTAAACAAACAAAATAAATAGGATTATTATAAAATATCCTCTTTAATTAAAATAACTTTTGTGTGACTAATTTTTGTCTCTTTGCACAATTTTTAGTCCATGATTTTAAATTTTAAAAACAAAATATTTTTTTTAGGTAGTTTTTTTCAAAGTAATTTTCAAAAAAAATGCAATTTAATATTATTTTTTTTATTTTTGTATAAATTTTATTTTTAAACTCATTCTGATGTAATATATTTGCTTTTAATCTTGTTATTTATTGGCTTTTTTATGTTAATTTTCTTAAAACAAAAGTTAACTCAATAGATTAACATATAAAATATATGATTGATTACAGGTAAAAACGGCATGATTTAAGTTAATAATTAGGTAAGTAAAAATCTATAATAAAAGCACAATAGCATAAAAAAGATGAGTAGAGATGTTTACAGATATATAATAGAAGAGTAGAAGCAGATATTAACTATATAGACATATATTAGATGAGTAGAGGTAGGGAAAGAATTATAATATTCTGATATAAAATTGTGAAAGAATAAATTAAATACTGATATAGTTTGGGTGATTGTAAATATGTTAACAACTATAAAGAAATCAAACAACTAGTTTATAATTTGGCTATTTATAAAGAGGGGAGCTACTACTTTGATAATTAATTAATAATTAAACAAAAGATTAATCAATCAAATAATACTTAAATTAAAAAAGATAAATAGATAGATAGATATCCAATAAGCAATTAAACTTTAGCTTAAATTATAAATTTTACTAGAAATTATATATAATCTATGAATAGTAATTAATCAGTAACAGAACAACAACCCGCCACAGCTCAATCTGCTGAGTAATAACAAGTCATCAATTAGTTGCAATAAATCTACTAAATTGTTCCTGAAAAGCCCACTTCTGCTAAGGTCTAGGGTTATGATTTCAATAAAGGTTTAGACTTTGACAAATTATTTGAAAGCTATCACACATTTGGATTATAATCAACAAATTTAGCCTAAGCAATTGAAGAAGTTAAAAAGATGATTTTTTGGCGTTTAAGTGATGAAGAAGTTAATCCTGAAAGAGATGCTGATGAATATTTAGACGAAGAAGTCAGAAAAAATACTAGATGCACTATTTTCTTAGGATACACTTCAAATATGATTTCTTGCGGTATGCGTGATATAATTAGATATTTAGTTCAACACAAAATGGTTGATGCTATTGTTACTACTGGTGGTGGTATTGAAGAAGATTTCATCAAATGCATGTCAGACTTTCATTTAGGTGATTTCCATGCCAATGATATTGAAATGAGAAAGAAAGCTCTCAATAGAATAGGAAATATTGTTGTTCCAAGTGAAAACTACTGCAAATTCGAAGATTGGCTCATTCCTATCTTCTATGAAATGTAAATAAATATTCATTTCTCAATAGTTTTCTATTTATGCTTTCATGCTATGTCCTTTAAAAAGCTTTAGAATATTTTATTTTTATCGAAAAACCTCTCAGCTCCCCTTTTTAAAAGTCTTTTTATCATTTTTTAGACATGGGAAACATAAAGAATATAAATATTTATATAGGAAAACTAGAAGTTTTAGTTGGGTTAAATTGTAATTTTGTATTAATTTATTTAATAGGTATGATGAATAAAAGAAAAATGGTGAAATATGGTCTCCCTCTAAGGTTATCAGAAGATTAGGTGAAAAGATTAACAATGAAGAAAGTGTTTACTATTGGGCATATAAGAACAATATTCCTGTATTCTGTCCAGCCATTGTTGATGGAGCTATTGGTGACATGCTTTATTACTTCTCTTATAAGGTTGATGGATTTATTCTTGATTCAATTCATGATATTAGAGAATTGAATAAGATTGTTCTCAAATCCAAAAAAACTGGTGCCTTAGTACTTGGAGGTGGTTTAGTTAAACATCACATCATGAATGCCAATATTTGGAGGTAACAATATTTTATTTCATTTAACAATCTTTTAAAATTACATTTGTATATTTTAGAAATGGAGCTGATTATGGAGTTTTTATTAATACTGGTTTATTGTATGATGGTTCTGATGCTGGTGCTAGAATCAGTGAAGCTGTTAGTTGGGGTAAAATGCAAATTTAGTCCAGTTATGTTAAAGTCTTTAGTGAAGCCTCATTGGTATTCCCTATTTTAGTTGCCTAGACCTTCTATAAATACAAAGAATAAGCTAGCAAGCTAAATGTCAGAATTAACGATGAAGAAAGAAAACAAACTAAATCTCAAATTGATTTAAAAGAAAAATAAAATCACATTAAAAAATTCGAATGAAAAATAAACAAAACAATAAAATATTTATTAAACATGAAGTTCATTCAAAACAAACAAACTATTTTAAAGTATTTCAAATAATCAAAACAAAAAAACTTGAAACTAAACAAAAAGCTTCCATTGTCAATATAAAAGTAAAAGAATCATGCTAAGTTTGAAGAGATAAAATTTAGAGATAACATATAATAGATTATTAAAAATTTGAATTTATTTATTCCTACATATTTTATTTTCTTTTTTGTCTCTTTAAACCTTTTCCTATTCAGTTTTACTATTAAAATAATTCAAATAATTATTAATTTTGAATTTATCAACAAACAAATTGAAAAAAGAAATTTAGTAACTTTATTTTGACTAAATTAAAACATAAATTATTTTTTGGTACTAATAAATATTTATAAGATAATAGCCATAGTTAGTTATTATCTTAAGGTTTATTTAAATAATATATCTATCTAATAATTTTTATTTTATCATCAAAATACCTACCTTAATAAAATTATTGAAATTTAACTTTGTTGTTGGGTGATAGTTTGTTTGTCTTTTAAATTAATTTTATAAAATTTTTATGTTTAATCTATTTTTGTTCAATATCCTTATATTTTAATCACAAAAATTCTTTGAATAAATAATTTACACACTTGTTAAATATTGAATTTTATGTAAAGTCTGTGTTTTAAATAGCTATTTATAGTGTGTTATGAACTTAATATGTAATTTCTTTAAACACCAAACTGTGTTGTTCAAGGAATAAATTATTTTTATATTAATGGCTATTAAAAATAACAAATAATTGACTTTAATTATTTTAATAAATTAAATATTTTTTTTTGTATTTGAAGAAAATAAAAAGATAAATAAATTTGAAGAGGAAGTAAAGAGTAAATATAAAACAATAAACATATAGATAATAATTGTATATTAAACAAATAGAAAAAAAACTATTTATTAGATTATATTTGATTTTCTTTAATTTCTCTTTTAAAATGCTAAAGTATTTTGAAAATAAATATTTATTTATATATATTTCATTTTTTCATTGATTTATTTACTATTTTTGATGTGAAGAATATTATTATTAAGCAATAAGAGTTCAATAACTATATATTTAAATTGGTATTTGTTTGATTGCTTAAATGCTTGGTATATCTTTAACTTATAACTAGAGATATATATTTAGGTTTGTGTGGTTATTTTTAATTGATCTTAAGTAATTAACTATCGAGCTGTTCAAATTTCTTCATTGAAGGGGTCTTCTTGTCTAGTAAAGATGATAGGAAGATAGTCTCCTCTAATTCTTAAAAGTTCATTAATAAATCCACCTACAAAACCTAAGATGCAAGCAATAGGAATGCAATAATATTCATCTTATATTAATTAAGAGTCAAGCTTAGCACCACGTTAATCTTCTAAATCGAAAATTGAGAATATAATACCATAAAACAAACCCATTACTACACTTAAAAACAAAGTGACTGCTATCTGTTTTAAATTTTAAAAATTAGTTTAAACTTGAAACATATTTATTTATTTATTACTTGCTTAGGTGTTTCAACCATAGTTTTTTGGTGAGATTTCTAGCAGAATCCCATAAAGAAGTTCATTAAATCAACTATAGAGAAAATAACGCAAAAATTCAATGACATAGAAATTATTGTATAAATAGGACCTTTTTCAAATGGAGGTAACTTTATGAACCAATTATCTTCAAGGAAAAAGCAAAAAACTCCTGAAACTATTACCATAATTGAAAATATAAAGAGGAATGGCTTTCTTTTACCCATTTCTGAAGTTTCAGGAAGACTCTAAATCCTCATAACGAGCAATAATCCAATCATCAAAAAGCAAATACCGAAATACTATAAAATATAAAATATTTTAAGACATTCTGAAGAAAAATTTTAATAAATTTAAATTTAAAGAATTAAAAATGTAATTCTTTGTAAATTAAAATGAATTATTATTTCTTACAAATGCAAAGATGATATTTATTGATATCTCAACCAAAGTGGTATTCACAATTGCACTTGTGAAAACGCAAATTAAAATGCCAAAAATTCCAGATAAAACGCATTGAAGAATCTCATAAGTACTGAGCTCTCCTAGATATTTCACAAACTACTTTGTTTCTTGCTTTAAATTTTACATTAAACCCTAAACTTTTTTAATGAGCTTCCTCTATTTATGCTTGAAAAAACTAAATGATGACTGATTGATTTATTAATTAATTTGTTTTTGTGTTTTTAATGATAATCTGATTTATTTACAAATTGTAGTTAATTAATTAATAATAAATTTAGTTTGAAAACAATTTATCTAATACTATCTAAAAATATTAAGTAATTCAATCTGTTTGTCTGTCAGTCAGCTTTTCTTAGTCATAGAATATATTCAAAGGTGGTTTTTTAATATAAAAATAACCCATCACATTTTTTAATTTTAAAATATTAAATCAAAAATGCGTTTTTCGATACAAGAAATAAACAATTTTTAATTCAAGGAATAACTCATTTAATTTTTCTATTCCGAATATGTGATTTTATCAAAATAGAAAATATCTTTAGAGTGAAACAAACAATTTCATTTACTCGAACTCAATCAAAAAGAAACTTATTTCTTGATAATCTACTTATTTCACAAAAAATATTTAATGTATTCAATTTTTATTATTTATTATCACTAATGGGCATGAACATGAAAAATTTTTTGAAAAAACTTAATTTTTTTCAAGAGTAAATGAATTGAAAAATTATTCATTTAATAATTAAAATTTTTTCCAAAGCATAACAAGTAGATTAAAAATAATTATGTTCTTAAAATAGAACTAAAAATATTTTGATTTTAATTTAATTAAAGAAATAATGTAAAGAAAGAAATATAACTTGATTCAATCAATATATTTAAATTTGTGTACTTTATTTAATATTTTTATTTAATTGTTGTTATTGAAGCTTTTTTCAATCTGTTTGATTATATATTATATTAGATTATTTAATTGTTGTTTTTTTTATTTTATAATATTAAAATTTTATTTCTTATGGAATGTTTTTCATACTTTCAAAATTTAACAAATAATAGAATAGTTTTAAAGAAGTCAAGGTAGTTAAAATTTTTGAAATAAATCAGGAGAAGAGTTTATTGAAAATAAGTAATTGAATAATTAATAGCTAATAAAGGAGTTTCAGTAGTATATTTTTTAAGATGTTTAGGTTTAGTTTTAGATGCAGTAATTGGATGGGAGGTATAAAAGTTTGCTTTAAAACAAAATGGTAAAAATAAATCAAATTTATTTGAGGTTGTCATTTAAATTTTATTTGTGAAGTGATTAAACATAATAGCAATTTGATTTAAAGTTAAAAAGAATAAATTAAAAACTTTTAAAATACTTAATAATCTAAATTTGCTAATAAAATATTGTTACTGAACTACTAAACTCATTTTTTCTCTATTTCTTCTTAAAAATCTAAAAAAAAAACATATTAAAGCAGATAGATATGCAATACATATTTAAATTTAATAATTAGATAATACATTTCAAATAAATCTAATTTTTTCATTAATATTGATTGATGAAATTTGACGATATTAGTTTTGTTAACTTTAAAATGGCTCTATTCATAAATTAATTATACCTAAATATAAAAATAAATTTAAAATATATGTAATATTTTTAAGTTATTTACATTCTTATTCTCTTTAACATATTATCTGTTGAACTTTTTATTATAAAGCAATCTTATCATCTATATAATTTTCTCTATATTTATGTTTTAATATTCATTTTTTTAAAATTATTAAAAAAGAATAAAAAAAACAATTCTAATTTAAATGTTAAAAATAAAGTTAAAAAACTACCTTAAATCCACTTAAATTTATTGGAAACTTTTATTTTTTTCTATTTCTTACAGAATACTCAGCACTCCTTATTCATTGATCCTATTTTGTCTAATGAATATTTAAAAGGTTTTAATTTCAGAATTAAAGATTGCAAAATACCTCAAACGAAGGATTAATTTTGAAATTTTTTCTAAGCTTGATATCATTTCTGCAATAGATTTAGCCCCTGAGTCTTCAATTTTGTTATCCCTATTAGTATATTAAAATTAAATATAAAAAGCCATTCTAAAAATTGAAAATGATAAGAATATTGATGATAAAAGTAAAAATAACCATAAATAGAGTTCTAATTGATTCATTTTCTTTATCTAGCTAAGAGCATAACAAATATTTTTGACTCCTTCATCTCCTATTTAGTTTTAACTAAAAATCATATTTAATTTTAATAATAAGATTTCTTAATATTACCATAAACAGAGCTTGAGAGATTTTAAATTTTAAAATGTTTATATTGCTTATGATAAATAGACAATTCCCAAGTCTTAAAGTTAATTCTCACTGCATCATTTTTAAATAAAAGATTTTTAATTTAAAAAAATATTCAAAAATTAAGATTTAAAATGTGATTGAAAAGGAAGGAATTACTTTAAATAAATTTTGAGCTCTGCGATTTTTTTCAATTAAGAAATGTTATTTGATAAATTTCTAACGCCTTCATAACTTATTTTGTTGTTACTATTATACAATTTTTAAATGATAAACAAAATAAATTAAAAGATTTTTGAATTTAAAAAATAAATAAAAATATTTTTATCAATTTGTTTTTCATAACTAGAAAAGAGAAAAAAAGCAATGAATAAATAAGATATTTTTTTTTAAAAGGATTTAATTAAAAGAACTTTTATATTAAAAAATTATGTCAAAATTATAAACTAAAAAGAAATGTAAATACTTCAATGAAATGATCAATAATGTCAGTTATTGTTTATGACTTAAAGAAGTTCCTAAAATGACTATACCTTTATCTTCAATCTCGGTAGAGCTATAAAAGTTAAAGTAAAAAAAATACTTTTGATAATTTGAAAAACTTTATTTATTATCTCTTTTTAAAAAATATAAATTAGAAAATTAAGAACCATTAATTATTTACTTAAGACAAAGATTTAAAGTTTTGATATTTTTATATGATTAGATTAAGTTGCTTATATAAATAATTCCTTCTAGTTCAACATTGTTTTCACTTTATTTTTATTTGAATATGAATAGTTAAATTCAATAAAATAATGATAAAGTTACTCTAGTGATAAAGTAAAACAAGAAATTTTTTGTAGTTTTTCTAAAGAAATTTGCAAACCCTAAATTCCTTCAACTCCAATTTAACAATTACTAATTTAAAAAAAAGTAAATTTATTCAATTTGTTAACATAAAATTAAAAATTTAATAAATTTAATTTCATTAAATCATAGTTATGTACTTAAAGTAAAGCATTAGTATCTCTAGATCTTAAATATTCTGTATTGAATGGGCTAAGCTTATCAAACCTTAATTACCTATACTATTTTTACTAAAAAATTAAAAATTATTAAAATACATTAGCATGAAAAAAGGAAATTAAATATTACGATAAGTCAAAATATAACTTTTTAATACTACTTTTTTTTGATAAAAAGAATGAAATATCATTGACTCCTTCATCAGATAATTGATTTCCTCTAAATTCATTATTAATTAAAGTAATTAAATTGAGCAATTTTATTTGGAAAATATTAATTTTATAAATTAAAAAAGTTAAATCTAAGAAATACTCTAGTGAAAGACTCAATTCATTAATATTTTTACAATTATTTAATGAAATAGTGATCATTTTTGTAATCCAATTTTCAAGCTTCATATCTCTATTTGGGATATTAAAATTAATTTTCAACCAAAAAAAAAAATAAATGTTAAATAATTTTTAGTAAATCTCTAAAAAATTGATGGATTGAATCTAAAGAAAATGAAAAACAATAGTTTAAAAATTACGTAAAATTAATGTTAATTTTTTTAAAATTTTAGCATGATGTGTAGAGATCATTTACTTTTTTAATAAAAATCTTATCTTCTTGTAAAGAATCCAGAAGGTCTATTTAATTCATTTAAGAAAGTAATTCATCAAGTTTTGCTTATAATTAGTCTAAACCAAAGGTTTAGTCACTTGATTTTTGTATTAAAGTAGTTAATTTTTCATAATTTTTTGAATAATTTAGCTCATTTTCTTTTATGATACTAATAAATATGTCATTTTAATTAATTTATTCATCAGCTTCTTTATTTGAATTTAAATCTATTGAATTCTGAGTTTTTTATTATAAACCGCTTGATTGATATCTAATGATTTATTTGAGTTTTTCCTTCTAAGATATTTGATTATAAAATTAAATACAATCTTAATTGATCTAATCTCTTTCTTCTATTCTTTTAATAATTTATTTTTTTATTTCTTGTAGTTTTTAAACAAATTTTTAATAATAATCTGTAAATAGTTTTTCTACTTATTCTAATTCAGAATTTAACTACCATTCGCTTAACTGTTCCAACTTTTAAAAAACTGTATTATCCTCATCTTAATCATGATAAAAAGGCCAATTTTTAAAAATTATTGTTTCATTAGATTCCAGAAGATCTTCAATAAGAATTTAGCTTTTAAAATTACTTCCTTGTAAACATTTAAAGCATTTCATAATATGAGGATCCTTATCGCTATCTAATCTTAAAACAATCAAATTTTTTTTGTGAGTAGGACACTTTTAATTGAAATCTGAATTTTCTATCTAATGCATTTTATATTTACTTTTACTTTTTGAAGATATTTATCTTTTATTTTTATTAATTAATTATTTATTATTAAAAAAAATTGATTTCTATCATTACTTTAAGCTAAATAATTTGCGATAACTAATGATGTACCATAATTATGTTTTTGAAGCTATTTTTATCTGATCTTAATAAAGTTAATTTCTATTCATCCTTAGGTTCAAAATAAATTAGGTGAATACAAGGTGAACCTCTCAACCAATAATTATAACACTCATTCACCTAAAATCTATCTATTTAAATCATAAATTACTAAAATTTAATAATTTTGAGATTAATTTAGTCTATTTTGGAGTTTTTTTGTAAATTTACTGATATTAATTATTTATTTAAAAGGAATAAATTTTATGAAATATGGTGGATGATCTTTGATTTCTGTTAACTTAAACCAATCAAAATAATAGTTGCTAAATAGTTTGAAATATAATTTCAATATAAAGATTACATTATCATGCTTTACTAAAATATAAAAAAACTGAAATAAATCTACTTTAAATGAATCTGTTATAAAATTAATAAATCAATTAAAAAGCTTTAATATAGAAGACTATATCTAAATAATATAATAAATCAATTAAAAAGCTTTAATATAGAAGACTATATCTAAATAATATAAAATATGATTTATTGATTTGGATTAATTACAAAAATTCCTATTTTAGGAGTAGGGAGGGAACTTTAAGCAAGTTGTTAAATTTACTGCTTTTGAAACACAATTTTAAAATAATAAATAATACTTTAGTTCAGGAAGGTTCTCAGGAGTATTTGGTATTTGAGGTGAATAATTTAAAGAAGTTAAGGTAAATAAATATTTTGAAATAAATCAGGAGAAGAATTTATTAAAAATAAGTAAACAGCTAAAATAGGACTCAGCAAGTAAATTTTTTTTTTATTTTTAGGCTTAGATTTTAATTAAAGTTAAAAAGAATAAATTAAAAATATTATTATCCTGATTAATCAATAAATTCATGACTAAAATATTGAAATTGGCTATGAAACTCATTTTTTTTATATTTCTTCAGTTTATGTAGACACATTCAAATTTAATAACTAAAGTATAATTTTTTCTGGATATTATTAACATCAATTAATCTATGTTTTTTTATAAAATAATTAAACCTAAATATTATAAAAATAAATTTAAAATTTATGTATTATTTGAAAGTTATTTTACATTCTTATTCATTTTAATGCATTTGCTTTATCTATTATTTTTGAAGTATCTCATCAATTATTAAATTGTCTCTTTTTTAAGTATTAAATATTCATTTTTAAAAATTCCTAACAAAAAATGACAAAAAAATCGTTCTAATTGTAATGTTGAAAATAAAGTTAAAAAATTACCCTCAAATCCAAGTAAATCTATTATAAACTTTTATTTTTTTCTATCTCAAAATGCCTTATGTATTGACATTATTTTTTCTACAAAATTATTTTTTTAAAAAAGTCTTAATTTCAGAATTAAAGAAAATCTTTAATTAGAATTTCACTTTTAAAATTACTTCCTTGTAAACATTTACAGCATTTCATAATATGAGGATCCTTATCACTATCTAATCTTGAAACAATTAAATTTTTTTTATGAGTAGGACATTTTTAATTAAAATCTAAATTTTCAATCTCAAGTATTTTATATTTACTTTTACTTTTTTTAAGATATTTATCTTTCATTAGTTATTAATCATTAAAAAAAATTGATTTTAATAATCAGTTAAAACCAAATAATTTGAGATAAACTAAAGAATACATTTTATTCTATCCTAATTATAATAATATATTGATCACACTCTATAAAATATTAGATAAAAACTCTGAATCATAAAAGATATATCAAGAATTATTTTACATTAAAAAAAAATTGCATGTTTTGAATAATTATTAAAGAAAATATATATTTTTTTATTCTCTTAAAAATTAACTCATAATTCATAAGATTTTTTCTTTTAGAATAAAATAATTTATTTACTTTTATTATTTGATTTTAACCAGATAATTTGAGATAAAATAAAAAAGATATTTGAACTAATTAACAATGGTAAATAAAATATAAAAAAAATCTAACAATTAATTCTAATAAAATTTCCCTTAACTTATTTAATTAGATAAATTGGATCATACATAATAAAACAAAATTGGTTTTTAGAAATTGATTAGAATGTTAAAAGTTAAAAAGATGAATTTTTTTATAAGACTTTTAAAAAATAATAAAAGAGTTTGATAAAATCTATTAGTTTCTAGTTTGATTTCTGCTTTTATTTTAATCCTTATCATTTTCTAATTTCATAAATATATTGCATTTTATGGTGTTAAATAAAATAATGATAAATTAATTAAAATAATAAAATATTATATTAAACAATTTAAATTTTATTGTTTTTAATTTTGATATTATTTTAAAAACATAATTAATGTGATTTTGTAGAAATATCTATCTATCTATCAATCTATTGTTAGTTTTTGGTTTTAACACTAATAAACAATAAAAATATTAATTTTTTTTTGCTTTTAAGTGGTTTTTGATTTCATTTTACTCATTAAGTTTTCAATTCTAAATAAACAAATTCATAAAAAATAATAATTTTTTAATTATTTTAAATCAATTCAAAGCATTAATTATTTAGAGATAAATGGAAGCCAACTTTAATAACTTAACTTCAAAATTATATTATTTTATATCTTAAATTCTTAATGAGGATTTAAAATGAGAAAAAAATAATTTTATTTTTAGTGATTTAGATTATTTTCAAAACATATATTTTTTTTATTAGATATTCAAATTTATTTTGGTTCTATCAAAAATTTTTTGATAAACACATTAAAAAAACTAATGAAATAAATTATTTACTTTATGTATTCTAAAAATAAATATGAAGATAAAAAATCTTATTAATTTTTTTACAATAGAATACTTTTTATTGATATTATTCATTTTTATTTTTAAATACTTTCATTTAAAGTAGATTTTTAAGAGATAAAGTTGAAAAAATAGTAAATCTTGTTTGTAGAAAAAAAATTAAAATTTTTAATGATAGATCAATTAGATTAGATTTGATTTAAAGGAAATAAGAAAATAGTGGTGATTTTCAAAAAATTAATTTTGTATTTAGAGAAGAAATCATTTATATGATTTGTAAAAATTAAGATACTCATTAACAATTTGAATTGAAAAACTAATCAATTGTTTTATTCTTTAATTACTCATGAATAGAGTCAACTTTGTTTTAGTATCCCTTGCTATTTTAGGCTTGAGCTTTTAGAGCTATGACAAGCCAGTTATAGGTATGTTTATGTAAACTTCCTCTAACCCTGATTTCCCTACTGATTAGTACACTTGGGTAGATGCTTGTGATGTCTAGCATTGGTAGAGTGAAGGAGCTTAAATTGTTCCTATTTATTCTAGCTATACCTATGAAGAAATTGATTACTTGCTGGAAAGAGTTAATGGAGTTCATTTCCCAGGCGGAAGTGCTGATTTATGGATTAATGTTGCTAACAAAACTGGTTTCACTGATATGACTTTAAAAGTTTAGCATATCTTGAATAGAACTTTGGAATGGAATAGTAAAGGAAGATTCTTCCCAGTTTAAGGAACATGTTTAGGATTAGAATTAATTACATTAGCCTATTCGAATTATTCATAAATTTTAACAGACTATAACGATGATAATGTCAGCAGACATGCAGAATTTATTGAATTTGGATAAATGTACTAAAATATGACTAATATATTAAAGTCATTCATAAATGCTGACTAAGCTTTGTACGTCTATCATTCTTGGGGATTGTCTCCTGATAATTTCAATAAGTACATGAGCAAGGAATTCATAATTACAACTGAAATGCATGATTTTGATGATAATGTTTATGTTGGATCTTATGAACATAAGGAATATCCAATTTATGCAATTTAATTCCATCCGGAAATTGAAAGATTTAACTTGCTTGATGGTGTTAATGCTAGTCATAGTCCTTTACAAATAGAAGTATCTAAGTATTTTGCTAATTTCTTTGTAAATCAAGTAAGATTGAACAATCACACTTTTGAAGACTAAGCTTTATTAGATAAAATCTCTATATACAACTTCAGCCCAGTTCATTATCAAAATTCTTTCAGTCAACAAGAATATTTCTTTAACAACAATGACACTCAACACCGTATTTCATTAAATAAAACATCATAATACTGAAATTATTTAAAACATATTATATTAATCCATTTAAAAATAATCACTTTATATCTGTTTGATTCTTGCAAAATTAATAATTAAATCTATTAGAAATACTTTTTAAATTCTTTTTTATTTTTTAAAATAATTTTTGTAATTATTTTTTATTATTAATGAAGTATTTTTTAATTTTTCAATAAAAAATAAGTCTATGAAATTCATTTGAATATTAAAACTTAAATTTATTTAATTACTCTGGTCCTTCAATATGTTATAGTTTAAAAAATGAATGGAAAAAAATAAAGGGGAATAAATAAGCCCTTCATAAAATATAAAATATTTTTATTTTTTTATTCTAATATCTGTTTAGGTTTTTCTTATTTTGAAAGCTAAATAAGATTTCTCGTTTAAATAAATATCATATAAAGTTTTTTTGATGATATTAATTTTTATTAAAAAAAAGAGATAATAAATTTTGAAGAGAATAATATCACATTGAATTATCTAGTTTGTATATGAATTAAATAGATTAAAAAACTTTATCTTGCGATAGTCACTCAGCAAAAGAAGCAGTTGTTATGAAATATGAATAAGATGGGACTGTCTAATTTGAATGCTTGAAATGTTTTGGTAATGATCAGACTTCTAGAAGATAATTTATATATTTGGAAGATTTATTAGATTAGCAAAGTGAGTAACTAATAGATAATTGGCCTCCATTATATAATGAATCATATTTTAAATAAGTGTAGGACATAAGAAATAAATAGTAATAGCAAAACATTCTAAAAAATTTCATTTCATAAATTGATTATCTTGAAAAATAAGTTATTGATCGCTTTTAAGAATATAAAAAATCTTTCATTAATTAATATGAATGCATGAATGGAGAATAAGTGATGATAAAATGGAATGAAATTTCTTAGATAGCTCAGTTTAAATAAATTTTTTAATCAAAAGAAATAGACCGTAATATAATAAAATAGTTCTTGTAAGATTAAATAAATAATATTTCATCTAATTCAAAATTAATAGAAGATGAAATTTAAATTTATAAAGATTAAAAACCTCAAAATTTAGATTAACTAAATATACTATGCAAAAATATTCATTTCTAGTTTGACAATATTTCTAAAAAAGAGCAAGTTAGTAATATTCAGGATCTTATTTAATAACTTTAAAATGCCTTAAAAGTATAGAACTCCATTATATCATCAATAATTTAGTAAATAGTTTAGGATGATTCTAGAAATTATAGAAATTAGCCTCATTTTGACTAACTTGAAAAATAGTTTGAATTAAAAACTATAAAAAAAATATCTTGTGTTCAAGTTAAAGGAGCTGAGACAAATTAAATTTTGAGAATTTTCAAATTAAACAAATAGCGGTTAGTTTTTGCATATGGAATAGACCTGAGAGTATTTTGTAATTTAAATTCAAGAGAATTAAAAAATAATATTAAATAGAAAACAAATGTAGAAGGATGGTGGATTTGTTTTAAATTTAATTCAAGCAAGAGTAATATAAAATTATCATTCAGTAACAATATTACTCAAATTTTTGAAGATAAAAATGTAATGAAAACTAAATGTGAAAATTAAAATGATGAATCTACATAACATAATATCAAGCTGCAAAGGAAGTTAGCTTTAGGTCTTTGCTTATAAAATATATTAAATTAAGTAGAGATTATGGAATAAAATCAGTGATTTATATTTGGATATTTAATAGCAAATTTGATATTTTTGTATTATTTATGATTTTTTTTAATTCAAATGTTATTTGTAAATTTATTTAATATTATGAAATAATGTTAGAATAAAAATCTTAATTTTTATTCTTTAAACTCATAAAAAATAAATGAATAATTTATTTTATTTCAAAAAGAAATAATTTTAAGAAAATATTCAGTTAAATGTAAAAAATTTACACAGTTTTCTTCAAATTAAATTATTTGAATAAAAAAATTTTAGATAAAAGCAATCAGATTTTTAAAGTTTACTCTTTCTTTAGAAATCTTGACAGAAAACTTAACTTCTTAAACAATTAAAAATATTTTTAAAAATTTTGTTAAATGGAAAAAGGAAGAAGAAGAAGAGGATAAATTTTTTGAGACCATTTGGGAAATTATAATATTATTAAGTTTTTTATTGATTGATTCATTTTAATTTTTAAGTTATTTAGCCTAAAATTGAAAAAAAAAAAAAGCTGAAAATTTAAAAATATCTTAAATATTAAAAATAGATAACATCTAAATGATACTTTTAAAGTGTATAATTGGTGAATAAAATTTTTAAGCATAAATTAATAAGTCTTTTTAATCAAAATCTTTTGATAATTTTTTAGAATTTATTGTCTTTCAACTAAATAGCTTTGTATCCGCTTTACTTGCTAACAATTACTGATATAAATATTCTTTCTTCTTTTAATATATTTAAAGCAAAAAATATTTATTCTTTAATCATTTTTGAATAATACTTTTGCTTAAGAAATAGAAGATGAAAAAGAAAAAATAGTAGTAAAAAATCAATGAAATTGAGTAACACAATTAAGTTTTAGCCAAAAAAGGGTTGATTCTGAGAGAAATGGAGTCAGATGGTAACTGCTTGTTTAGATCAGTAGCAGATTAACTTTATGGAGATTAATAATACCATTCTGAGATAAGAAATTATGTGATGTAGTATTTGCAAATAGAGAAGCAATATTTTATTAATTTTATAGCTGAAATGGAGGAGAACTCTAAAAAAGATAAAAAAAAGAGCAGAAAGTAAAAGAAAAGAGAGGAAAAGAAATAAAAAGGAAAAAATCAAAGCGAATAAATAGAAAAATAAGAAGTGATAGAGCCTAAAAATGATCTAGATTTGATTTTTGATAACTATGTCAAAGAAATGTCTGAAAATGGAGCATGGGGTGATAATATCGAAATATAAATTATTAGTGAAATATATCAAAGGAGCATAGAAATTTATGTTGCTTTTTAAGAAACTCCTATGAGAACTTTCCATGAAAGTCAAGATTAGTTTAAAGTTAATGAGCCTATAAGGCTATCTTATCATGGTTAATCCCATTATAATTCTATAAAATCTCTCAACCATGAAAAGCTTATTCAAGAAAAAGTAGGCATTGTGGAAGAGATATCTCTTCAAAAAGCAAGAAATAGAGAAAAATAACATATTAATATTTCAATAAACTAAAACTTAAATGATCCTGAATATGAGTTTTATAATATGTGTAGATCTTAGTTTTAGCTTTATGATAATGAAGAGATGTATAATAAGTATATTTAGGAGTAATCATCAAATCTTACGAATGATCAGGAAATATTACAAAGTGAAGGTAAATAATTAGGCTTGATGTATTAATCTGAGTAGCTTTATAATTAAGGTGATCCCTAAAACTAGGATTTAGCTTTATAAATAGCAATAGAAGAAAGTAAATATTTGATGGAATAGTTGAAGATAAAATAAAACGATAGTTAGAGTATCAAAGAAGACTAAGATAATTAATAAGATCAATAAAAATAATAAAATCTGAATGATTAAATCCCTGATAATAAAAACTAAATAAATTAATTTTAGTCAAATAATCTTTAATAAGATAATGCTGAATTCGAGAAAATAATTGTAATTAATTCTGTGGTTAATGCTGGTTTTTCAAGGGAATAAGCAGAAGAAGCAATATATATAGTAGGACTTAATGAAGATTTAATAGTAAATTACATTCTAGAATAAATGATGTGAAAAATATTCCATAAACAATTAAAAAATGAAATATTAAAATCAAAAAAACAAGAAAATATTTTCAAAATGATTTTCAATCAATAAAATATAAATTAATTTGTTCTTTTGAGAGTCAAAATAAACAATCACTTTTAGAATATATCTTTATTAAGTGTAAATGAATAACTAACTATTTTTTTAGCTGTTTTAATTGTTTTTTAAAGCATAAAGAAACTAAGGATAACAAGAGACTAATTAAAATAATACATTAAAAATCTATCTAAATTTAAGAATATTTAAATTATTATTTTTGTTAGATATCTGAATTACTTTTTAAACCATACAGAAACATATAGTTTTGTTTCGGTAAACAAAAGACAAATGAAAATAATATCTTTTAAAACCTCTCTATCAACATCTAAATAAATAATTATTTTTGTTGGCTGTCAGAATTATTTTTTAAAGAATTTAGAAACAAAAAGTTTTGCTTAAGGAGAACAAAAGATTAATGAAAATATGTTCAATTAAGATTAATTTCAAAGTTAATTTATTGGTGAGATGGTTCTTAATCTTAATTGTTGACAGTTTATTTTTCACATCTACTTTGTTGGTCATCTTTTTTTTGTAAAATAAAAAAATGTGAATAAAAATGTATAATTTAAATAAATCCATTTACAAGTATAATAAACTAACTTCATTTTTATTTCAGTTTATGTTTGCTGATCTTTTTTTATTATGTTTTTCTTTTCTTTTCTGTCAAAAATTTAATGAGCACTTTCACTACTGATGTTTCGTTTCAAATTATTTGCATTGATATTTTAACCAGTCTAATTATCAATATAAATATCTTTTCTTTAATGAATTTCTTGATTGCTTTCAAGATTATCAATGTTTCCTTTTTAGTTAATATCATTGTATTCACATTACTCATTTAGTTTATCAACATCTTAGTAGTATTTTCTTAGAGAGTATACTATTATAATCACAATTATGAGTAATAATACACAAGATAAAACCAAAAGACCGATAAATAAGTCATCATTACTTTTCTTAGAGCTTGAAATCCCTGCTAAATTATCTTCATTTGCTTATTAATATTCTTTTTGTCTAAAATACAATATACATACCTAATGAGAACTTGTACCAGATTGCAAATAACAAGAAATACATTTTTTAGATGAATTTGACCAAAAATATCCATCCATACATAGATTTGAATTTTCACAAGTTAACCCCTTTTTTGAGACAACTTTATTCAAACACCCTGTATAAACGCAGGCCTGATTTGATTGACTCCAAATTAATCCATCTTAGCATATTTGTGAGTTTTTACAGCTAGACTCAGAGTAAGCAAGTAACCCTCCTCCACAATAAAATAAGCATAATCTGTTAATTCCAGAATAAATATCTGTTTATTTACATTTTATGCTATTGGGACAACCTTTAAGGCAGTATTGGTTACAAGATAGACACTATTGATTTTCAGAATTTTGGCAATAATTACAGCAATATTCAGATGATGCAGTTTTACCATCTAAGCAAATTGTATATTAAAGAACTCTTTAAATATTTCTACTATTTGGTATACAATTTTATTAATTATCACTAAGAAAATATCCTTAATCGCATTCTTCACACTAAAAAAGCTCCTTTTAATTGAATACCTATGTGTTTATAAGCTATTATATTTTACAATTTAAGATTTTGGAACAAGTAGTAATTAAAAAATATTAAGATATTTAAATCAATTAAACAAAATTCAATTTCATGAGCTTTTTTTCTAATAGATTTTTACTATATGAATTAAATAAGAATAAATAAATATATCTATTTAATAATTCAAAAGAAAGTATCTATTTACTCTTCAAATTTTTAACAATCACTTTTTTAATTTCTTATAATAAATACTTGAAGCTAAAGATCTATCAAGATACATTAAAAACAAAGTAATTAATTAATTGCTTTCTTTTCTGATTGATAATTAAGATTTCCTTTTTAAAATTAAGAAATAATAAAGTAGAAAAGGTTTCTTTGATCAGATTATTAATATCCAATTTACTTTACTTACCATAATTAAAGAACATACATTCTGATTTCCTAATTAAAAATAGTTTGAGTCACATTTAAATAATGATCTTCTTTCTTCATTCAATCATTATAAAAAATTATGCAATTAATTTTCTATTAATAATTTTTATCCTTTTGTAGAACTTTCTAATTGAATTTTATTTTGTAATCATCCTTAAAAAAGTGAAAGAGATGAATCAAATAATGGAAATATGAAAATCTACAAAGACGAATTGATAAATGTAATTAATGAACAAAACACTTTTTATTAAAAAAAGAAATTATAATTGATAAATTTCGAATAAAAATATCTTAATTTGTGAAAAGAAATACTTGAATATACTTAAATAAGAGAGGAAAATGTAAAATTAAAATACTTTTTTTACTTTTCTTTTCTATTTTAATCTAAATCCATAAAAGTATTTTACATCAAATTAAAATATTTTTATTTAATTAATTTTAAATTATTATCTGCATATTATTACATTATGAAAAAATGTTAATAAAGAAATAATTCAAAAACAAAAAAAAACTAAAAACTAAAAACTCAAATTGATGGAAGATAGGGATTTTTAATTGCCTTAAGACTAAACTTAATATATTTTAGCTAAGAGGGAGAAAATAAAAGATTAATCATTTTTAGAAAAAGCTGGAGATTTCTTATTTACTTTAGGTAATGAAGTTTTTAAAGAATACTATTACATTATTGATTGTATACAAAATATTGTATATGAAAAAATATACATAAATGAATATAATGCTAGTGCTTTTAGAGGAATTCAAGAATTCGATCACAAAGAATTATATACAAAGCAGATTTTACTATTTGCTAAAATAAAAAAAGTGTTATCATAACATGGAAGTATTTCTAAAGATGATATTATTAATGAATTAGAACAATTCATTGGAAAAGAAAATGGTAAATAAACACAAATGGTAAGCTAAGGATTGTAATAGTTAGCAAAATAGGCTTGCTTGGGTGGAGTTGCTAGTGTTTAGGCTATTAAAATAACTACTTAATAAACCTTTAGAATAGTAAATAATGCTTTAGTTAAGGAAGGTATTAAAGGTTTTATGAGTATTGGAGGTAAATAATTTCTAAAAGAAGGAGCAAAAGTTGCAGTAACTCAAGCAGGTAATACCCTATTGACAGGAACAGTAACTAATGTCACTAATTCTACTGTTTCAATTGGGTAAACAGTAGCTAAAAATGGATTTTCATCATTAGGCTTACTAAAAGGTTTAGGAATAGGCCTAGTGATAAATGCAGTTGTTGGAGGTATAAAATCTGCTACTAATACAAAGTGGATAAAAGAAAATAAATTTGTTTGTATATGTGATCAAGATTTTAATTTTGAAATAATAAAAGATTTTGATAATTTTAATAAAAAGTTAGAGGAGGATCTAAAAAAGTATGAATAATTAAAACAATCAATATAATAATTTGATATAGATCTTTAAGAGTAATAAGATATTGAATAGTAAAATACCAATACTTAAATATCTTATAATTAAAGGAACTCACAAAGTGAAACTTATTATCTTAAAAAGGAATAAGAGATTAAACAGTAAAATATCAATGCTTAAATAACTTATAATTAATGGAGCAGACAAAGTGAAACTAATTATTCTGATTATTCAACTGCTTGTTCTGAATATTCAACTAATTGTTCTGATTATTCAACAATTAAAGAATCTAAAATTACTAAAAAATGAATAGCACTAACCAAATTAATAAAAATGCTAAAAATTATTAAAGAAGATGATATTAAGAATAACTTTTAAAGTAGATTTCTAATAATGAATAAAGAAATAATTTGAAAGCTTTTTAGGATTGAATACACTTAGTCTTATAATTTATAAAAATTAGAAAATATTCAATAATATTTCATTATTTTTTTTAATCAACTTTTCTATTTATTTTGTATGAATTATGTTAAAATTTAATCTCTCAAAGTCTAAAGAAATAATTTTATTTTTTCACTTAAATCTTAAAAATTTTTGATATTGAACTTTAATTTTATATGATTGTTTTCTAAATTTAAAATGAATATTATTTATTCATGTTTTTAATGAAGTGATCATTTTTAGTTTGATGGATTAGATATTAATAGACGATTCACTATTATTTAAAGAAAAATTAAAAAATAAACATTTATTGATATTACTTTTGTTTAAAATATTTATTATTTTTTAAGTCTTTCTTCTCATGTTTTAAAATTTGAGTTTTAGCAGCAAACAATTAAAAAAAAAATCAAGTGAGATAGATTTTCGCTTTTTTAAAACAATGTCAATATTAATATATTTTAGAAATAAAATAATTTCATCTATTTTTCAATTATCTATCACTTTTTTAATTTATTTTTAATAAATATTTAAGATATATAACAATCAATCAGCATATTTTAAAAACAAAATAATTTCTTATCTGATAATGAATATTTACTTTCTTTAAATAAAAATACCAAAATAAATTCATTTTAAACCGATCAATCTATCTATCATTAGTACATTAAAATAATTATTTTTATTAGCTGTCAGAATTATTATATAAAATATAAAGAAACATATTGCATTTCTTAAGGATCGATCACAAAAGACAAATGAAAATATGTTCAATTAAGATTAATTTCAAAGTTAATTTATTGGTGAGATAGATAGTTCTTATCTTAATTGTTGTAAGTTTATTTTTCGCATCGACTTTGTTGGTCATCTTTTTTTTTGTGAAATTAAAAAATATGAATAAATGTTTTATTTAAATAAATCCATTCAACTTCGTTTTTATTTCAATTTATGTTTGCTGATTTTCTTTTATGATATTTTTCTTTTCTGTCAAAAATTTAATAAGCACTCTCACTAAAGATGTTTCTTATCAAATCTTTTGCAAGTTTATTTTAACAAATCTAATTATCAACGTAAATTTCTTTTCTTAAATGAATTTCT
>JH720324.1:72834-108302 GCA_000231825.2 Tetrahymena elliotti 4EA
TGATAGTTTCAATAAAAATTTTTTAATTTTTCAAGAAATCAAATCATAAAAATAATACAATAAATGTGTATAGACATTTGTTTTTTTTAATATTATAAAGGTAATTGTAGGTGCATATTTGTTGACAAATTTTTTTAAATAAATAATTATAATAATAGATAAAGCTATTATTCAATTGAATCTATTTAAATTTAATTGAGATATTTCCAAAAATATTTAAAAGGTAATATCAAAGAAGTATTAAGCATCTATCTATCACTCATAGTTAAATTTCACCTAAAATAAGAATAATGTTAAAATAAATTGTATATGAAGTATTTTACATTGCTCTTTGATTTAAAGCTTGATCTATTTAATTTTTTCTTACAAAAGTATATTCTTATCTTATAAATTATTTTCTCTATTTAATTTACATTAAATGTATTAAATATTTATTTTATAAAGGTAAATAAAATGTGTAAAATTTTTAAAATTAAAAAAGTAAAAAAATTACTTTAACCCTAATTTAAGAGAATAAATATTTTTATTTTTTTCTATCTCTTGTAGAATACTTAAAGCTCCTGAACCAGTGATGCTAGTCTTACTAAAAAATTATTTTTTATTCTTAATTTTATAATTCAAATTGAATCATTTAAAAAATACTTGAATTAAAAGACTAATTTTTTAAGGTTTTGCAAACTTGAGAATATTTATGCTAGAGATTAAGTTCCTAAATCGCTGATTTTATTCTTGCTTTGAGTTAATATCCAAAAAAAATTTTTAATTAAAAATTATTGGTGATAATTATGATAATGATAATATTTACCATAAATAGAGTTCTAATTTATAAATTTTCTGCTTTTAAATTAATGCATAAGAAATATTTAAGGCTCCTACATCTCCTATTTAGGTTTCACTAAAAAATTATTTTAGATGTAGAATTAAATATATTAATCATCAAAAATGTGAATTCGATTATAAGTAAATTTTAAAGATTTCCAGGGCATTTTACCTTAAAGAAAGCTTAAGAGAAGTTAAGTTTTCTAATTTTTAAATTGCTTAGAGCAAATAGGCAATACCCACATCTCCAATCTAATTTTCGCTGTATGATATTTAAAATAATTCATTAATTGTTTGTAAATTAAATTCAAATATTAATAAGTAAGACATTAACTTTGATTTAAAATTATTTACCGTAAAAAAACTTTTAGTTTAATAATATTTTGCAATTCAGAAAGGCCATTTGATAAGTTTCTCAAACCTTAAGCACTTATTTAGTTTTTCCTATTCAATTACCAAAAACAAAAAAATTATTTTTAATTTGCAGAATAAAAACATTTTTATGAATTTTAAGAATTGAAGAATAAGTTAATTAAGCACTTTCTTTTTAAATAAACAAATAAATAGAAAATATAAACTAAAATTTATATTTGAAAAACTGAAATTTGTACATAAATGAAAGGCATAACTATGTTAGTTATTACTTGTTCCTCAATTAATCTCCTATTTTTGTAATAGATTCGTCTTCAATTTTATTAGAGCTGTTAAAATTTTTATATAAAATATTTAACTATTGTATTTAATATATTTTTAAATTTAACAAAATTAAATCCAATATTTTTAATGTCAATTTATTAATCGTTAGTAAATTTAAATTTGTATTCAATAAAAAATAATAATTATTATAATTCATATAATCCAAAATCATTTACTCAAAGTAAAGGTTTAATACTTTTAGATCCTTAAAATTCTATAATGAATTTGCAATGCTTATTGAACCTTCGTTGCATATATCATTTTCACTTAAAAATAAAAAAATTTTTTTAATATTTTAGTATCAAAAAAGAGAGATTATTAATAAATCACTCGAACCCTAGAGATAAACTTCTAATATTAGTTTTCTTTTATAAGTATTCAGAAATATTCATAGCTCCTTCATCAGATAAATCATTTCCTCTAAAATTTTTTATGTTTATTAAATTAAAGAATTTTTATGGAAAATAATTGATTTGTTGATTAAATAAAATTAAAGTGTTTTTATTTAGTATAGTACTTTAGATAGAGACTTAAATCTTTAATATATCTGCAATTATTTAACTAATTAGCAATCGTTATGGTTATCAAGTCTCCAAGCTATTAATCTCTGTTTTCATAATACATTAAACCAAAAATTAATAAAAATAATAAGAATTTTCTAAATAAATTATTCAATCTTTTCATAAAAAAAAATCAAAACCATAATATTTCAATTAGATCCCCCCCCCCCCCTTTCAAAATTGAGAAAGTCAAAAATTTAGAAAGACCCAATTTTGAAAATTTGGGGTGGGGCTCTAATTGGTATATTACTGAAAATAAATTTAACATTACTCAAAATCAATTGAAATGACTTTTTAATCTTAGCATTTGTAAAGTTCGCTTGTTTTTGTTATTTAAATTTCATCCTCATCCTCTACAGAGTCCAAAAAATCTAATTCATTCATTTTAGTTAGTATTTTATCAAGTTTTTCTTATAATTAATCTATATTTAATGTAATTTTGCTTGATTGTTTTATTAAATCAGATAAATTTTTATAATTTGATACATAGTTTGATTTATTTTCTTTTATGATTTAAATAAGCATCTCATTTTAACTAGCATATTTATCAATTTTACTAGAATGAAAAGCAATTAAATTTTCATTCTAATTGTTATCAATTTATTGATATCTAATAATTTCTTTAAGTTTCTCCTTCTAAGATATTTGATTATAAAACTAAATACAATCTTATTTAATCTTTTTTGTTTCTTCAATTTTTTAAATCACTTTTTTTTTCATTTCATGTAGCTTTTACACAAATTTAGAAGAATAATCATCAAATAATTTATCAATTTCTTCTAATTAATAATTTGGTTGCCATTCACTTATCTTTTATAGTTCTTCAAAAATGTATTCATCATCATCATTGTTATAAAATGGCCAAGTTTTAAAAATAGTTGAATAATTAGATTAAAGTAGCTCTTAAATTAAAATTTAGCTTTTAAACTTGCTATCAATCAAACATCTATAGCATTTCATAACATTAGGATCATCATCGCTATCTAATCTTAAAACAATCTAATTTATTTTGTGAATAGGGCATTTTTAACTCAGAATTTGAGTATCTGAAAATTCAATCTAATTCATTAATAATTATTACTTTATCTACTTTGAATTTATTTAATTATGGTTTTTTTCAATTATTTTCAAAAAAATTCAACATAATATATATATATATATATATAGATGTGAATCCTAAGATTCAATCCTTTAAGGATTAGGTTTAAAGGGATAAATTTTTAATAAAATTAACTAATAATAGATCTGTAGAGATTTCTTATAGGGTGGTATAAAATCACCTAGACTCTATATCTAATATTAAATATCTATTAAATAAAGTGGTTTCCTTGTTCAATCATCAAAAAAAAATTAAGAGGAAAAATATTTTTATTAATAATTATTTCTAGAGTAGTTTAGCTAAAATAAAAAATTTTAAAGACTTTTTTGCTATTATGTTTAAACAATATAAAGAAAATAATAAAAAAAAGTAGAGTCATTTTAGAACATAACTTGAAATATAGAAATTAAGAAATATTTTCTTCGAAAGTATTTTATTAAAATAAATAGATATTATGAAATAAAAAATCGTAATAAGGATAAAAATATAAATAGTTTGAAATAATTAATATTAATAGCTTTTGATGATAAAAAATGTAAAAATATATTTTATGGATATTTATTTGTTTAAAAAGCTATATTCATTTATCAACTGTAGATCAAAATTAATTTAAATGAATTTCATTAGATACTTAGTGGCTTCAAAATTTAATTAAACCTAAATTAATAATAATACTTTTATAAATAAATACTCAAATTAATTATTTAACTCGTTTCATATTTATCTTTAATTTATTCAACTTTTTTTTTCAATAAATTCAACTTCATCTTCTTTCAACTTATTATTTCTGTAATTTTTTAAAAAAATTTAAATAATATTATGTTTGTGATTTAATTAAATATCATTTTAGTATTGTAAATAAATTAATAAAAATTACTTTAAATTTAAATCAAAATAAATATAAAAATCAAAAAAGAAAGGATAATAAATAGTTACTCAAAATCAAGAGTTATTCCTAAAAGGCTTTTTAGGTTTTACAAAACTCTAGCTATTGATAAAGCTCCAGCATTACTAATTGAATTTTTCCTGAAATTATTTTAAGTTAATATGTAAATTTAAATACAATCAATAATACCATAAATAGAACCTTAAATATTTTAGTTTCTTATAATTACTAATTGCATTGCAAATATTTAAAACTTCTGAATCTCCAATTTAATTTTTTCTAAAGAATAACAAAATTAATAAGATAAATGAAGCTGAAAAAAATGTTTAATTAACCCAAAACAAGAGTAAGAGATTCTATATTTGAAAATTTTGTATTGCTTATGATATAAAATTAATTCCTTATTCTCCAATCTTATTTTTCCTTATTAATTTTTTTACTATCATAAAGATATTATTCTTAATCCTTAGCTTGTTATATCATTTTTTCTAATAATTTAAAAATAGATAATTTAGTAAAATAATATAAATAAAAAAAATAAGTAGGGTATTAACTTGACCCCAATTTTTTTAAATGATATTCTTAATTTAGTTTGAAATGTTTGTTAAATTTAAAAAATAGTAAAAAGGAAAAAAATATAAATTGATTCGAAAAATAATAGTAATACAGTTGATAAAAAAAATAAGAACAAATACAATTTATGGATATTTGTTTGTTTAATAAGCTCTCCTAATTTATCAAATTTAGAGTTGATCAAAATTTATTTAAGAGAATTTCATTGGTGCTTAGGCTTCAAAATTCAGCATGACCTAGATTAATAATAATATTTTGATACATAAATATTTAAGTTAATGATTTTACTTGTTTCATATCTATTTTTAATTTACTAAACTTTGTCTATCAATAATTAAATTTCATCTTCATTCAATTAATTGTTTCTATATTTTATTTTAAATTATTTTAGAGTAAAAAAAATAAATAATTTTTTAAACATATTTTGGTTGTGATTTAATTAAATTTTCATTTTAGTATTTAGTAAGTAAATAAATAAATTAATACAAATTACTTTAAATTTAAATTAAAATAATAAAGATTTTCATGTCTTTCTATCTCATCTAAAACGCCTAGTGCCCCTTCAAATTCAATATTATTTGATCTAATTATTAAAAAATTAAATTTAAAAATAATTTTCAAAAAAAACAAAGTTTTTTAAATAGTTACAGAAAATCAAGAGTTAGTTCTAAAAGATTTTTTAAGTTTTACAAAACATTAGTGATAAATAAAGCTCCATTACTACTAATTGAATTTTTCCTGAAATTATTTTGAGTTAATATGCCAATTTAAATATTATAAATTATACCATATTAAGAGCCTTAAATATTTTAGCTTCTTATAATTATTAATTGCACTGCAAATTTTTAGTAATCCTAAATCTCCAATTTCATTTTTTCTAAATTAATTTAATAAAATAGATAAAATTCTTAAAAAATGTTTAATTACCCTAAAACAAGAGTAAGAGACTCTATATTCTGAAAATTTTATATTGCCTATGATAGATAATTAGTTCCTTATACTCCAATATTATTATTCCTAATTAATTTTTATAATATATCATAAACATAGTATGCAAATTAATATATTTTACTGTAAATATAAATTTAATTCAGATATTTTTTTCAAGCATTCAAGAGTATTTGGAAGGTTGCTTAATCCTTCACAGGTTATATCATTTTTTCTAATAATTCAAAAAAAGATAGTTTAATAAAATAAAAATTTCTTTTAATAATTAAATTTATGAAAATTTAAAATTATAAAATATAAAGAAAGAATTCAAAAAATGCTATTTAATAAATTATCAAAATCGGGGAGTTGTGATTTTTTTTAATTTGAATATTTTATCTCTCTTTTTTATGATTATCTTCTATAAATTTTCTTGAGAGAGGACTATCTCTAAAAAAATATCTCCCTATTTATATTTTTTAAGGAAGGAAAATTATTAGAATTGAAGATAAATATGGAAAATATTCATTTCTAGGGATAAATAACACACTAATTTAAATTCTGAAGGACTTAGAATATAATCTTTTACGCATTCTATAGATTTATGGTTATGGCAGTTTAATTAAAATCTTATTATAAATTAATTTTGCTTGCTAAAAAGTTATGAAAAATGAATATTCTTACCCTAGTTTTAGTGTTAATTTTTTCAGTTTTTGCTAGTCTTTAATTGAATTAAAGATGATCTAAGCTCCATTATTAAGAATATTGCAATTACTAATAAATTAAATCAATTTTTAATCTGAAAAACCTTAACTTAGCTTAAAAAAATTGAATCTGAAATAGTGTTAATAAATAATTTTGTTGATTTTAAATTCAAAAATTAATAATTTATTTTTATAGAGATAAATAAATAACAGTTATTACTGGAGGCCTAGGCTTATGTATTTAGCATCAGTTTATTTTTGTATTAGACTTTGAAGGTTAATGATTAATCTATCCTCAAGGAAAATATCACTTGTTATAAAATTATTTAAGAAAATTTAATTTAAAATGATATATTAATTAATTAAGAAAATACTTTAGCTTAATTTCCAAATTTTCCATTTTATTGTATCTTTTAATCACATTTGTAATATTATTAATTCTTTCATCCAAGATCTTATGATTATCACTTTTGAAATATATTAGTTTTTTTTGTTAAAAATAATAAGTAAATAAAAAGATATAATAAATAAAAAAATATTTTAAAAACAAAAGATAAAATTAAGAATTAAAATATTTTAATGATTACCTTAAATTTAGAAATAATTATTAGATATCGTTCTAATTTAACAGTATATTTTCAATAAAATTACATTCTTCATCATTTAAATTGCATCCCCTTAGAATTTATTTTTAAAATAAAATGAATTCAATCTAATAGAAGAAAAAAATTTCAAAATGATCTTCCATAAATAAAGATTTAATTGATATAATAATTTTGATTGCTAATCTGAACTCTAAACTGAATACAACCAGAATCAAAAAATAAGATAGTAGAGTATCTAATTTGACAAAGTTGTATTGTTTTTTTTATTATATTTTTCAATAGTAAATGATAAAAGATAAAATGAAAGATTACTTTAAGTTAAGTTTTAAATAATTTATTTTGTAGCAATTTTATAAAGCATCATGAATATCTTACATGTTTCTAAAAGATATTTTCTTCCTACTATTAAAAAGTCAATTTAAATCTTAGATGAATTAAATTATTAAAAAATAATTTTGAAAATCTACTTAAAATTGATTGAGACCTTACTATGATTTTGGCATTTTTACAAATCTTCAAAATTAGTGATGAAAACTATTTCATCTTGAATGGGATCAAACCAATTTAATTCACCTATCTAAGAAAGTATATTTAGTATCTCATTTTCGTTTCTTTTTAAATTTAAATTCTCATTTTCTGACTGGCTAACAAGTTCTAATAATTATTCATAATTATTTTGATAGTTTAACTCATCTTCTTTGATGATACTCAAAAGTTAATCATTTTAATCATTTTAGTTTGTTCTTAAAATTTCTTTTAATCTATCCTTTTAAGATATTTAATTGTAGAATTGTATTGATTATTATTTAGCATCATCTAAAACTTCAAGTTTTATTAGAGTATTTTTCATTATTTCATTAAGTTTATCAAGCAGTTAACTCTTCAAATTTTCAAAATATTTTACAACTTCTTATTGCTTTTCAACTAATGACCACTCTAGGTTTTTTTCAAGTCTTTCATTAATTTAATCATTATCATCATGAATTGGCCAATTCTTAAATATTGTTTAATCATCAGATTATAATAAATCTTCTATGTAGATTAGTTTTTAAGAAGATTTTAATTCTAAACATTTAAAGCATTTTATCACCTGAGAATCATCATTTTTATCTAAGCTTAAAGCAATAAAATTTTTTTTATGAATAGGACATTTTGAGTTCAAAATATCTTTATCTGAAATCTAAGAATTAGTTTGTTACATTATTATTATTATCTCTTTTCTTTTCTATTTTTACTTTTTAATATTTTTTAATTAATTATCTAAAATTCAATAACTTTTTAGCTGCGTTAATTTAAATCATGTGATCAATATTGTTAATCTTTCTTTATATTGGGGAAATATCTTTGGATATATCAAAAAATTAGAAAATTAGAGATAAAAGGGTTTTATTTAGCATTTTTATTTTTTTTGTTTTTAAAATGGAAAAAATTAATTAAAATTAATTGTTTGTTTTTGTTATTTAAAATTAAGGAAAATATTTAATCAATATTTCTATCAATTAGTATATTTCATAAAAAAGAAAGCGATATTTATTTTTAAATATAAAGCCAAATTTTGTATGTTCCCATAGATTGTATCAATAAGAAAACTTAGAAAAAATTAAAATTTTTTATTTAGCGAAATTAATAGGGGGTCTAATCTATTTAATAGGTATAGGATATAAAATTCATTGTAAATAAATAAGTTAATTTTATAAAATTAAGAAGAATTTTTTTGAATAGATTTGGAATTTTTTTTTCTCGAGCAAAAAAAATTGATTTTGATAATTTTATGATATTTTTCTTTTTAAAATTATATAAATAGAAAAAATAAGTTAGGAATTAACTCTACTCCAATTTTTTTAAATGAAATTCTGGATTTCTCTTAATTTGTTTTGAAATATTTGCAAAAAAAATTTCTGATTTGCAATCAATCTTTTTTGTAGGTCTATGATTGATTTTTGTTATTATAATTATTATTCTTTTTTCTTGAGTTTTGCTTAATAATCCTTTTATTACTCCTCTATCAGCTTATCAAATAATTCTAAATGAAAATCTAAAGCGAAATTTGATTTTTTGTATTAATCTTATAAATTAAAAAAAACATTATTTGTTATAATAAATGATGAAATACTTTTATTGTTAATCCAGGTTATAAAATATCCCCAAGTTGATTATTGCAAATGGTCATATTTTAATACAAATTTAGTCTGATTAAATTAATTTTACTTATAATATTTTTTATTATTTTTGTCTTATCAATTTTCAAATTTTGGATACATAATTATCCTTTTAATAAAATCTCAAATATTTTGTTTAATTTTTCATAAAAAAAGTAAAAAAAGGATGAATGCTCCTAAAAATTATATTTTTAAACTAAAACTAACTGAAATATAAATAAATGCTATTTGATTGTGATAATTACAATTTATTATAATTTAAACTAAAAAGTTTACTTCTTTTGCTATTTCTTAATAGCTAACTATTATTTGAGGGTATTTTACTTATAACTTAGAGTTATTAATTGTCTTATCACATCTTAAAAAGCATTAGTACCGTAATTGGAAAGAATTTACTCACTCACCTCTGAAAGTAGATATTCCATGAAACCATACTTAATTGGTTGCTAAGGCATGTATACTTTGAATACAGTTAAACATTCAGAAGATTGATAGTATTTTTAAAATTTGCTTATAATATGATCAACAAATTCTGATATTTTAAATAATGGCCTTTTACATTTATTTTAATAAACTTTAGAATCCAAAAAATGAAGTAAATATTCTATTTGATTAGAATCTTTCAATATTCATCAGTTACTTGAATTGAAAGTTGCTAAATATCTTTTATTTACTCTAAATACATCTTTATTGATTGCTATTAAGCAATACCCATATACCTAAAAAGCACTTGATCTCTGATTTTCTGGAGTTTGATCACTTTTTATGATGGTTTCTAGATATATGGGTTTATTTTTATTACTAGTGGTAATTGGCATAGTTCACTATCTCTGAAGTTAGTTACTCTTATCACGAAAGTCTTGTAATGACTTTGCTGCTTCATCGAGTTATTCTTGCATTTTTTATTTTTAAGATCTGCCCTAACACTACAAAGAAATATGTTAGCTGGAGTTCAAATCAGAAGATTATGTGTTGATCTTTTCATTTGCATCATTTCAAACATTTTATAATAAAATATTAGCTCAAAAATAGAAACAGATGATATCATTTGCTTATTAGCATGTAGTTAAGGACCAACATTTTCAATTCCATTGGTCTTTTCTATCTTTCTACCATTCAAACTCCTCTAAATCACTATCATCTGATTCATAACCTTCTGGTTCCTCTTGCTCTTCAGTAATTTGTATCATTTTCTGAACTGAATTCATCTTTATCTAATTCTCCTTAGTTGATTCACTTTTAGCAATATTCATCCATTTTTGATAAGGTCTACTTTACAAAAACTAATAAAACTTAACAAGTTTTATATGAAAAACTCAATTAAATTTTTTTTCTTTAAATAATTAAAAATAATTAGTAAAGTGACACGCTCTGATATTTGTATTTAATCGATTTAAAGAGGAAAATTTGATTATTTCAATAAATATTAACATTGAAAATATGCTGAAAAGCTAGATTCACTGAATTAAATGTAATTCAGAATCTTATTATCAAAAAAGAAATATTTATAAGTGTAAATAATATAAAGTAAATCTATATCCAAAATCAAATAGTTCTTTAAGCATTCTAAATTAATATTCCCCATAAATCAATTTGCTAATGGAAGATTTTTTAATAATACAAATATCAAGCAATCATAGAGGAATTTTACTAAATTAAGGGTAAATATATTAGCTTCATTAATTTCTATTTTCATAATAGAATTATTTTCATGAAAAATAAACAAAAATTCTAAAACTTTTCTCAAAAATAAATTATTCAATAATAAAAAAAATCGTAAAAATAGAAATAAAATTACTCAAAATCAATACTAATTTTTTTAATCTTAAGTTTACCCTCATAAAATATCTTGTATTTTTTTTTGGTTAAAATATTTACTTCATTAAAAAATTATAGAGAGTTAACTAGGAATAAATAAAATAATCTAAAGGAAATCTAATAACATCTGAATAAAATAAAAAAAAGATTTTTATATTTTTTAATTTTCAATCAAGCCTGATTTACTATTTCAAAAATATATCTTCCTTAAATGAAGATTTAATTGATAAAATATAGTTTTTATTGCATGGCAGAAGAATAGATAAGGTTAGTATTTTAGCTTTGAATTAAATTAAGAGCCACAAAACAATCAAACTGACTAGAGCCAGAATATAATAATTAGATAGTTTAAAAAACTTGGGTGTTTTATATTTTTGAATAGCAAATGATAAAAGATAAAATGAAAAATTACTTTAAGTTAAGTTTTAAATGATTTATTTATTTTGTAGCAATTTTATAAAGCATCGTGAATAGCTTACATTTTATGACCAATTCTTTTCTTCCTATTACTACTACTGTGAGTGAATTAAATTATTCAAAAATAATTTTGAAAATCTACTTGAAATTGATTGAGATCTTGCTTTGATTTTGGCATTTTTACAAATCACACCAATCAGTGATAAAAACAATTTGATATTGAATGGGATAAAGCAAATTTAATTGGCCTATCTAAGAAAGTATTTTAAGTATCTCATTTTCACTTCTTAATAAATTTAAATACATTAATAAGCTCTAATAATTATTCATGATTCTTTTGATAGTTTAACTCATTTTGTTTGATGATACTCAAAAGTTAATCATTTTAGTTGGTTCTTAAAATTTCTTTTAGTCTATCTATCCTTTTAAGATATTTAATTGACTTCTATTTAATATCATCTATAGCTTCAAGTTTTTTTAGAGTACTTTTCTTCATTTCATTAAGTTTTTCAAATAGCTAACTCTTCAAATTATAAAAATATTTTACAATGTGCAAATATTTTAGCGCTAAGCTAAAGCTCTTTGTAGATTTTTGGCCCCTTCAGAAGTAATGTTGTTTCCACTAAAATTTTAAAATTAAATAGAATTTGTTAATTATTTTTTTATGGTTTTTATTTAATGCTTTGTTAATAATTTAATCAATTTCAAATAGGGCTTTGGTGTGAAAGAATTAAAAGAATATATAAGGTTTGATAATTAATCTAAATACGAGAGATAAAGCTTCAAATTTGTGATGTCTTTGCATTTATTCAAAGAGTTAACAATATCTTTTGTAACATCATCACCATATTAATGATCTCTAAATTATTTTTTATCAAAAAAAATTATTTTAATTAAAACTGATTCAAAAGAGGAGGGAGTTTTTTTACAAAAAAATCAAATATTAGTGAGAAAATTAATAAAATGAAAACTGAAAATTCAATTTCTTTATTAATTATTATATTTCAATACAATTTGATTCTAATTTATGTAAATTTATTTTTATTTAAAAAATAAATGTTAAATGAAAAGGTTACGTGAAATCAATCAAGATATTTTTAAAATTTTAGCATTTTTGTAGATCTTCTAATTGGGTTACTTTTAATTAGGCATCTTCAGAATGATCAAAGAAATCAAGATTTTTAATCATGGAAATTGCTTAGTCTATTTTTTTTTGATTTTAAATAAAATCAAAATTGTATATGTTTGATTGGCTAATTAAATCTTAAAGAAATTTTTTTGATGGTTAATTTCACTTTCTTTTAGAATATTTTACAGTATCTCATTCTAAGAAATCTTTTAATTTCCTTTCGTAAGACTGAAAAAAGCTTGACTTTAAGTCTAAGTTGTTGGTTGGTCCCCAATGTTATTTCTCAAGACTTTTTTAAAAAATTTCTTTTGAGAGACTTAATTATAAAATTTTATTGATTTTTGCTTAATTTCATCTATTCTTTGTAGTTTTTTTAAAGTTTCCTTTCTCATGACATCTATTTTTTCAATTAACTAAAATTGAAAACTGTCAAAGAATGTTTCTATTTCTTTAGACCTCTATGCATATGACCATTAACTTATTTTTTGAAGATTTTCATACAATTAATCATCATCCTTGAATGGCCAATTTTTAAAAATAGTTTAATCATCTGAATTGAGTATATCTTCTATCAAAATAGAATATTGTGTCTTGTTGAGATCTAATTTCAAAATTTAAGGATCTTCTTTATTACCTAGATTTAAAACTATAAGATTCAATTTATGAATACTGCATTTTTAATTCATAAATAGTGAATCAGAGATTTCAGAACTCATTTGAGACTATGACAAAATTTAAATTTTTTTGAGATTAAATTATTTTTATCAAAGTTTCGTATTATTTATTATTACTTTTTAAATTAAAAACAGCAAGTAATGTCTAAATAATATTTTAAATTCTACATTAACATTTTTTAAGATAAAAGCTTTAAAACAATCATGAAAGTTGGAAACAAAGTGTTATTCATAGGAATTTTTTAGCAATCTGATTATTTAATAAAAAGGTGTAAAAAAAATGCATTGAAATTTCATAGTTTATATTTCTTTTATTGTTTCTAAAGAAATTATATCTCCACTAATAATAATAGTTCATTTATTTTATAATTTTTTATCAAGTAAGAGCATATCTTAGATTAACCATTCAATAATATTTAAAAATCTTATTTAAAGAACATTAGATTATTTGTGATAAAAAATACTAAAGACTGAATTCTCCACTTAGAATAATAGTTTAATTATTTAGTATTTTCTTATCATGTAAATCATATCTTAGTTTCTTAGATAAGTTATTCAATAACATTTATTGCTACTTAAGAATGATTTTTTTGAGCTTATTTAAAGAATATTAAGATTATTTCTGAGATAAAACATTAAAAAAATTTAAATTGAGAAAATGAATCTCAATCCCATCATCTTAGAGATTTCTATAAAAAATAAAAATTATTCGCTTTTTATTATTACTAGTAAAAATAATCAATAATATTGCCAAATCTGCCCTCTATAAATATTTTTAATTAAATATTGTCATTTGTGATATATTTTTAAACATACAGGGTAAGATATTTATTTTTGAAATGAGAAAAAGAAAATAATTGTTAATATCTATTGAGTATGCAAAGGATATTTGTGTAACATAACAAATTAATTTGGTACTATTTATAAAAATAGTGTAATAACATAAGACACTCAGAAGGGATCTCAAACTTTGAACTTTAAAAAGTGTTTTTAAAGAGAATCTCCATAGTTATCTGATTTACATCTAATCCATAAGTTTCCCTCTATTTAGGGAGAGTACCTTTTTTATCTATTTATCTGGAAAACAAGTAATCCAAGAAAGATTTATAGAAGTATCTTTCTTTACAAATCAAATAACCTTAAAATATATCAAGATTTTAACTTTAGAACTTTAATCCCTTATCTTAATTCACATATTTGAGCTTTCATGTTTGATTTTACTTGCATTGAAGAAATAAGAGGATTTTAATGTTTCATCAAAATCATTCACATAAGATAAAATTATCTT
The DNA here is from genome assembly GCA_000231825.2 of Tetrahymena elliotti 4EA. Taxonomy (NCBI): domain Eukaryota; phylum Ciliophora; class Oligohymenophorea; order Hymenostomatida; family Tetrahymenidae; genus Tetrahymena; species Tetrahymena elliotti. The sequence continues at coordinate 87,189 of JH720324.1, forward strand.
TTTATAAATGAATATTAAGTCAAAAACCACAAATTTTTTTAATGCATAGAAAAATGTTAAAAAATCGCATAATGACAAGTAAAAGGTTGAAATATTTACTAATAAATTAAGCAGAATTATTCAATATTTAATATTTCTACTCATTTGTTAATTTCTATAATAAAATTCTTTTCTATTTACAAAAAATTTTGAAGAATAACACATTCAAAATATCGAATCCAAATTAAAATAGTTTTAAATATACACCAAATTTCATTTAATCTAAAATAAAAACTTTTGATGATAAAAACTAAAATCTAATTCGATAACTTAGATATGCAATAAAATACTAACTGATCACTATTGTAATTATTCATTACCAATATTAATTAAAAATGTTTGAGATTTAATTATTTTATTTGGCTTCTTTATTTCCTTATAATGATTTCTTGAGATAATTTAATTAAAAACACTTTTCTTTTATCAACACAAATTTCTGTCTCTTGCTGGTATTCTTATTTAGTGGTAAGTGAAATAATAAGATCTTTACAGTAGTATTTATAAATTTAAACTAGATAAACGTTATTATTCTCTTGGTTATATTTTAGCTGATAAAAATAAAAAAATACCTTAAAAACTAAAAATATTGAGAAATATGCTTCAATAAATAAAATAATATTAATTTTTTTTAATTATTTCTTGTCAGAAAATTTTTAAAAATATGAAAAAAAGTACATCATTCTTGTGAATAGAAAAATAAAAAATTTTAAAATACAAAATCAAATACTATCATTTTGCAATACTTCTTTAATAGAATTTTTAATAGAAATGAAATTCACAGAATAAAATAAACTAATAAATTTACATGAAGAAATTGAAATAAATATAAGTGATAATTCAACTAACTAAAGTTAATAAGTTATCAAATTTTAAAGAATATTTGTTTTTTTAATTTTATAAGAATGCTTAGTTTATTTTTAAAAACTCTTAAAGCTTCTTTTTTGTTTTGCATCAAATACACACTTCACCTATATTTATATAAAAGTGAATTTTGTTAAGTTATTAGTTAATGCATACTAAATAAGTTTTACATGATCTAGTAAGTGATTTATTGAGCAAATCGATCTAATTTCTGAAAGCAATTTAGTTGTCTTAATCAATTCTATTAGACCTAATTGATATGTAAAGTTATTATTCACTAAATAAACTCATTTAAATATTTGTTTAAATGGATAAATAATAAAATTACTTTAAATTTAAATAAAGATCTTAAATGCTTTCATTTTTTTCTACTTCACTTATTAGACTAAAACCTCCTTCGTTTCCTATAGAATTTATCCTAAGTAATTATTTGAATAATGATTTATTTGATATCTCCAAATTAAAAAATATACTAAAAGTCAAGAATAAGTTTCTAAAGACTTTTTAAATTTTATAAAACTCCAGCAATATTTTAAGCTCCTCTATTACTTATCTTGTTAATCCTGTACAATAATTTAAAAAAATAGGTTTAAAAAATTAAAAAAATATTTTATTTTACCAAAAATAGAGTTCTAATTCTGCAATGCTTTTATATTTAGATATTGCATTTGATATACACAAAGCTCCTTCATCCGTAATTTAATTATTTCTGATCAGAAAATTCATAAGAAATCAAATTAATAATTAAACAAGTTTTTGATTGAGAAAGAAAAATAATTTAAATTTAGAATGATGAATGATTATTAGTTACCCTAAAACCAGAACAAGAGATATTATATTCTTATGATATTAGATTGCTTTTGATAGATAATTCACTCCAATGTCATCAATTTTATTATTTCTGGTTGATCAAAAAAATATTATTATTATGAGCTAATTCATCAATAAATATTTATTACTGTAAATATATTTCCAAATTAGTTATTTTCTCAAAGTTTTAAAGAGCATTTGCTAGATAACTAACTCCCTCACTGCTAACATCATTTTCACTAATAAATTATTTTATAATGATTATTATCAGAATAATGTATTTTAAATATACAAAATCTAAATATTTAATGAGGCTAGATTTTCATAATTTTTAATTGCGTTTGAAATACTACAGACTCCTGCATCACCAATTTTATTCTTTCTAATATTTATAAAACATTTTTAAATTGAAAGATGGCTTAAAGAAAAATTCAATCAAGAAACATATAAAATGATTAATAAATACCCAAGTAATAGCTATAATTAAGAGAGCTTTTTGAGCTCTTTTATTGCCTTAGAAATATGCTCAGCTCCCTCAAAATCAATATGGTTTTCTCTAATTTAATACAAATCAAATCAATGTTTTTATTTTAATCAAATATTTACTCCAATTATAGTATTAAATCTGTTAGTCTTGGTTAACTCTTAATTGTGTTTGCAATTACTTTAACTCCATTTTTACCTATTTCACAACCACTAATAAAAAGTGAATTAATTTTATGAAAAATAAATAAGAATATTTCATAATCAAAATAGCAAAAGAAAAGTGGTTATTTTAAATGATTAAGTGGAAATAAATAACCTACTTTAGATAAAGACCAAGGAATTTGATATTTTTATAATGCTAGATTAGACTTTGAATGCTTATTATACCTTCAATTCCAATATTGTTTTTACTATTTAGATTAGGGCAAGAATTAGACAATGAATTTCAATTTAAAAAATATACTCTAATGAAAACTCAAATCTGCTTATATTTTCATATTTTTCTATTGAATTTATAATTTTTTCTACTCCTTCAAATCCAATTTAATTGTTACTAATATTTTATTAAAAATAATAGAAATATTAACATTAATTATCATCTTGTAAAAAATATACTCTAGATAAAGAACTAAACTATTTATATTTTGATAATTTGAAATTGCGTTTCCCATGTATATAGCTCCCTCATTTTCTATGTGATTATCTCTAAATATATTTTAAATAAAATAACTCAATATCATTCTACAAAATAAAAAATCAACATTAAGTTTATTTCTAAAGTGCAAATATTTTTATGCCTAACTAGAGTACTTTATAAATCTTTAGCTCCTTGAGAAGTTATGTCATTTCCACTTAAGTAATTTAAAAAAAGAAGAAGACTATAATACATTTTTATGATATTTATTAAATAGAAATATTATTCATTCTTTATTCAAATTTTTTCGCTCCATTTTTTAATTAATTTATTGGTGCAAAAAAAGAATCTTTTGTATAACAAATAATTTTAAAAATTGAAGAGGAATAATAAATAAGAAATACGAAAGATAAAGTTTCAAATCAGTTATGTCTTTGCATTTATTTAAAGCCTCAGCTATATCTTTTGTTGCTTAGTCGCCATGTTTGTGATCTCTAAATAATATTTTTCAAAAGTTAAGATTTAATTTCAATTTCTTAAACAGTGAAAAGAGAGTAATACTCTATCAAATAAATAAAATCTATTTTAAATCAAAACCATAAAAAGAGTCAAATGTTAAGTAAAGTAAATTTCGTTTAATCAAGTATGTTGAATAAATATTTATTTTGATAAATTTGGATGTAATTTAAAATATGTTATTGATGAATTACGTGAAATCAATTAAAATCTTTTAAAAATTGGAGCACTTATGGAGATCATCTAATTTTGTGATTAGAATTTCTTTATCTTCTGAGTGATCAAAGAAGTCCAGATCATTAATTTATGAAAAGATTTAGTCTAATTTGTTTTGATTTTTAATGAGATCAAAGTCGTATTTATTTGATTGGCTGATTAAGTCTTATAAAATTTAATAATTAGATTTGTAGTTAATTTCACTTTCTTTTAGAATATTTTAGAGCATCTCATTTTGTGAAATCTTTTAATTTCCTCTCGTAATATTGAAAATAGCTTAACTTTAAGTCCTTATTGTTGGTTGCTCTTCAACTTTTATTCTTAAAGCTTTTTTTAGCTTTTCTTTTTAAGATATTTAATTATAAAATTTAATTGATTTTTGTTTAATTTCTTCTATTCTTTCAAGTTTTTTTAAAGTTTCCATTCTCATGACATCTATTCTTTAGATCAACTAACATTTAAAGCTAGTAAAAAACGATTCAATTTCTTTTTCTTTTAAGGAATATGACCATTCGCTTATTTTTTGAAGATTTTCATACAGCTAATCATCTTCCTTTATAGGCCAGTTTTAAAAAATAGTGTTATCATCGCAGTTCTGTATATCTTCAATTAAAATTGAGCATTGTGGCTTGCTAAGATCTAAGCATTTCATGCATTTCAAAATTTAAGGATCCTCTTTATTATCTAAGTTCAAAAGAATTACATTTGTTTTATGGATATTACATTTTTAGTTCATAATTTGTAATTCAGACATTTCAGAACTCATTTGGTGGTAGTATATTAATAAATTTTCTAAGTTTTTTTTTTAATTATTGTTGTTTATTAGTAATTGATTATTTAAATATTGTTGGGTCTAATTAAATTTAAAAATTCGGCTAAAATTTTAAAATATTTTTATTGATTTTAGATACTAAATTAACAAAAAAATGTTTTAAACAATTAAATAATAAAATTTATGTTGGATGCGTAACAGAATATTAGCAACTAAAATTACTTTGTAGAATAAAATGTCAAGGTTTAAATTATTTGTAAAATTGTTATCATCATCATATTTCATGTGCTTTTAGTATTTGTATAGTTTTATGGTTTTAGTAATTACTTCAATAATAATTTCAATTTTTTAAAAATATAATTAGATTCGAAACTAACTAAGTTTATTCAATAATGATTAAAACAATATATTGTTATTTTAATATTAGCTTACAATAAATATACTAAGCTTTATTTGTGGTAAAAATAGATAACAAATTATTTTATAAGTAATTCTTTAAAGAATTTAGAATCTTTTGATAATTATCACTAATTATTACTAAGATTTCTTAATATAATTTAAGTGATGTTATCAAGTATTACTTTAAAAATTAAATAAAATATTTTTATCTCAAATTTTAAAAAAGATAAAAAAGAAATACTTATTTAATTTGAATTATTTACTTATTATTTGGTAGTACAAATCATTTAATTTAGAAACAACAATAATAATCTAAATAAACGCAAAATACAGCTTTGATATGATTTTTTAAAAATAATCATATTTATCTTCCTACAAAACAATATTTACGCATATTTTGATTATCTAATTACATATACAGAGTAGTATTAAATCAAATAGATTATATTTATTACTAATATCAATAGTTTTTAAATGGAGGAATATGCTGAATGAGTAAAGTTATTTCAATAGTATATTCTTAGGCTAAAAAGTAAAATTATTTATTATTTTATTTAAATCTTTTAGTTTTTATTAAATATTTTATTTTTTTGTTGAGCCAATATTTTATGAAAAATATTTTTTTTCTATCGTACATTTTACAACTAGTGGTTAAAATCTGAATTAGAAATAATCAAAGATAGTAAAAATTAAATTTTTGGTTGAAAACACAATATCACTTTAGAAGTACAACAAATTAAAAAATCAATTATTAAACAATAAAATTAAAACAATATTTTAATATCTTATTTGTATCATCAAAGTTTCATTACTTATTAGGTTCTTTCTAGTTAACAAAGATAATTACTTAAAAAGTGGTTGATTTATAACATTGATTTCTTAGCAAGAGTAAATATTATGTGCTGTTATATTTTAAAATAATTAAATTAGAATGGTATTCCTCACTATGATTTTATTTTCATATTATTTATTTTCTTAATATATTTATTTAATGAGTTTACTTACATAGAATATTTTAAGATAAATCTTTGAGACTTTTAATTCAAAAAAAAAATTGGAGAACCTGGGCATTGATCCCAGTGCCTCTCGTATGCTAAACGAGCGCTCTACCATTTGAGCTAGATCCCCTTCTATCAAGCTTAATTTAATTAATTTTTTATGAAAGAAAAAAATTATCTTAATCTTTTCACATAAAAAATACATTTTTAAATGTAGAAAATAAATTATTTAGAGTAACTTGTTCACAGTTTTTATTTCAGATAGAAAAAAGAATTTTTAGTTGTACATATTATAATATTCATACTAACAAGATCTATCCTAAAAAATTAGTGTTCGAAAAAACAACAAATTCTAAAAAAGGAAGAAAATTCAATTGAATATTAAATAGAGTGACTAATAAAAATAAATTATATTTTTTGATATGTTTTTAAAAACGAAATCTCCAAGCTCTTAATAAAATTTTATGAATTTAATAAAAACAATATTAGTTGGTTGAAATCTTCTACAGATTCATTTCAAAAACTTAACCAAAATGGTAAAAAAAAAAATTTTTATAAAATCTTTACTAAAATTACAACTGTTATATATATTTCCTGAAGCTTTGGTAGAACCCTAGGGTTCACATTATATATATATATAATTTATTAAATGTAAAATTTGCATTTTTTTTTTTGAAAAAAAATTCAAAACTTATCAAAAATTTTGTTCAATTTTTTAACTCTCAAAATTATTACCAGTGAATTAAGCAGCAGCGATGAATAAGCTTAATACCTTTGGAATAAAATATTTAAATAGTTTATTTTTATTATCATTAGTTAATTGTAGTTAAACTAAAAAAATATAAAAAAATCAACAAAAGAATGTTCAGAAGAACGAATAATTTTTATGTTTATTTTTACATATTAGATATCAAAAAATATTACAAATATTTCTACGATTCATTTTGCTAATTGATTAAGCTAATTCAGAAACTTTTTACATCATAAATTTTTATTATTCAAACAAATGTTTTATACTTTCATCTTTCTTAATATTATTAATTAGATTTTCTATTTTATCTACAAAAAAATTAACTTGTTCTTAAATCATTTTTTCAAAATTCTTCAAATTTTTTTAATAATTTTCTTCAGCAACGCTTCTCAATAAAAAAATAAGCTCATTTTCTTGAGTTAGTTTTTCAAAAGATTAACAGAAGTTGATAAATTATTATTTTTCTTATAGGAGTTATTCAGTTGTTAATATTGAATAGTCTTTATAACAAAAAAGACCGTTAATTATTGAAACCATTGCATCAGAAAAAATACAGTCAATAATGTTTGATTCTTTCAAGCTGTAAATAGCTTCTACATTTATTTGAGAGTAGTGATTACCTTAATTAGTTTAGCAGAAATGCATAATTTTATCAAGATCTTGTTTGCATAAAGTATGGTTATCCTAAGGTTTAGACATTTTAAATATTTAAAGATTAAGATTAATTTTGCTTTCTAAGCTGATTAAAGGTTGATTAGGACTCTAAATAAAATACTTAAAATCTATCTCATTCTACTGCTCAGCCTTTGTTATTATTAGCCCATTTAAATTAGGCTTGGATTAAATTCCAGGTAGTAAACTTTTAACTTTTTCAAAAAATTCTAAGAAATCTTATCCTCTCTTACTTTTAAGTGTGCTCTGATCAAAAACAAATAGGAAAAGCACACTTTTAGCTTACTCTACAATATTTTTGATGAAGCAGGCATTTAAAATAGAATATTCAACTCCTCTGGTATCTTCAAACCCTGCAAAATCATAGAAGCAAACTCCATTATGTTCTGTAAATTAAGGGAGCAGAGTACTAGAGTCATTGCCTTATCCTATTTAGAAGCTTGTTGGATCATTAGGATTTTCTAGAGCTATCTATCTCATACCTCCTTCATTCTAAACAATCAGATTTTTCTCACATAAATAGTTAAGTAAGGTACTTTTTCCTGAACCAGTGAAACCGAGAGTGCATACAATATGCTTCTCTTAGGAAGAATTTATTATTTATTTATTTTTTATAAGATAATTTTCAAAAATATTTTTGATATTCCTTGCTAATTTAGCATCAGTGTAGGCATTCAAATTTCTCATTGAGCTGATATATTTATTAATTTATTTTTTTGTTGTTTTATAAGATTTTTTTGATTAGGATTGATATTTAATATGTAGTTTTAGAATATTTAAGGATTTGAGATAATAATTGTAAAAGATTTTCATAATATTTGGCATCATAAACAGATCTATAAAACTAAATCTAAATTCTTTTATAGATACTTTATTTTTTAGAGTCTGTCTCTTTGTATTTGATTGTAAAAATGAGAAGATTTTTTATTGAAGCAACAAAATTTTCTGCTTTAGCTTCTTTTGTATGGGCATCAAACTTTCTCTTGAAAACTCAGTTTGGATATTAGTTTTATTCCATTTTGTGTGTTTCCAACAAAAGGAAAAATGCTTTTGTATCATTAGCGAATTTCTCAAATATAAATAATCAGAAAAATTAATAAGATATTTTTTAATATTTTTACATGTCGTCATCTTTAATATTACATATTCATATTTTTGTAAATTTAAAATAATAGATGTAATACAGTATTTTCAAATTAAGTAACTCAAGGGTTTGAAGATGAATTTGAAGTCTTAAGTATAAATTTAAAAATATTTGAATATAAATCTAATACAAGAGTAACTTAATTTGAAAATAAGGTATAATTTTAATAAAACATAATCTTACTATGTGTAATTTTAGAATTCTTTTTAAATACCCAATTTTTTTTCGTCGTTTTTAAACTTTTTATCATGATTGTGAAAATAATTACAAAAATAAAATGATATTTCTCAGTTTATTTGTGAAATAATCCATATTACGATATTTTTTTATTTTTTATTTATAATTGGATTGAGAAAAATAAAAAAGTTATTAGTGGTCAACTTTTATTATTTTTTTCAAATAGAAATAAAAATTCATGGTTCGATGATTGAGTCTCCAACAAAAGAAAATACACTTTTTTTAGATAAGTGAAATGCCCAAAAATTATTTAATCAGAAAAATCAATTAAATATTTTTGGTTTGAAAATGTCATAATCATTAACCTTACACATTCACATTTTTTGTAAATTTAAAATAATAAATGTAAAAAAATTTTAATAAAACAAAATCATACTTTGTATTTGTGTAATTTTACAATTCTTTTTTAATTCTAATATTATTTACTAGCTTTTAAACTTTTTATCATGATTATAAAAATAATTACGAAAATATAAATGAGATTTTTAAATATTTATTCGTGAAATAATCTAATTATGATATTTTTTGTTTTTTATTCAGGGTAGGCCAGAAATTATAGGGTTGAGAAAAATAAAAGAGTTATTAGTTGTCAGCTTTTAAATATTCTAAATTTTGTTTATATACAATTAAAAATTTCCCTGGAGACAGCTTACAAATCAAGATAAATATGCATAACATAAAATAAAAGAGATTTGAAATATAAATAAAAAACTATCCAATAATTAATAAATACTGCCTCAGTGAAAATGTTAAAAGGTGTTCTATAAGAGTATCTGTAAAATAATTAAGCACTTCTTAATTCATCTATTAACTAGCATTCTGTTTTCTGCTTTGGGCATACTGGGACTGGCAAAAGCACCTTGCTTAACTATTTGTGTGGGAAATAGTTAGTTGTTTAAAATGAAGGAGGGTTTAAGTAAATATCTTTGTTAAATCCTAATGATCAGAGCAGCTTTTAAATAGGTCAAGACTTTAACTCTTCTACACTACTACCTTAATTTGCTATGTATAATGAAATTTGTTTGTTTGATTTAGCTGGTTTGGAAGATACAAGAGGACTAGAATATTCTCTGTTAAATGCTTGCTTCATCAAAAAGTTAGTCGAATAAGCTAAAAGTGCTGTATTTCTTTTTGTCATTGACCAAGACTCTATATTAAGTAAGAGAGGCTAATAATTCTTAGAATTCATTGAAAAAGTAAAATAATTACTACCTGAAATAGAAGACAAACCCTACTAGAATGCTTTAGTAATAACAAAAGCAGAGTAGTAAACCTCTGAAGATTTTAATTCTTTTCTAAAAAATAAAAATACTGTTCTTTTTAACTTGGATGAAAAGTTAAAGCTTTAAAAATTCAAAATGTCAAAACCAAATGCAAGCAATCAAATTTGCTATGAAGACCGCAACTAAATTCTAAATTTCATTTAATCTACTCATAAAATTTAGTATAAGAGAGTAAATATTGATGCTATTTATAGTTTAAGAGAAACTAATTTGATGAATTAAATTTATGAATAAGAAATGGATTTAATTTGTAATTAACTAAATCCTGAGATAGATTATACCAATTTGAATATCGAGTAACTTGATGAATAAAAGTTAAGAGTTATTTCTTTCTAATAAAATTTCTTTTCATCTTTATCAAACTCTGATCTGATTTCTTTACTAAGAGTCATAAGTGAGTCCAACTATTAATTTGTCTTACAGATTAAAATTAAAAAAATTGAAAATGTACAAAATAGATGCCTATAAAAGATTTAATTTTAAAAAGATAGCATCAACAAACAAATCGATATGGATGCTATAGCCCAAAAATGTCAAGCTCTTTAATAAGCAGAGAATAGGTTGCAGTAAATGTATAATCAAAGACAAAAGAGACGTTCTTGTTCAATTTTTTGATTATAAAAATTATTTTATGTTTAAAATTAAATAATAATCTGTTTGTTTTCTAAAAAACTTTTATTTTTTAAATGTAAGTTAACTTAAATAAAAAAAAATACTTAAATTTTAAATTTTTTAAAATTCATTCCCTAAAATGAAAAACTAAAATAAAAATTTCATGATTTAAGGACTCAAAAAAAGACTTACTACAAAGTAAAAACTTTTATTTCGGACTTTAGATTCTTTTAGTTTATTTTATCTCAGTTTTTTTTAATCAAACTCAAATATTGTTACTTTCTTTGAATCAGAAATTTAAAAGAACCCATTTATTTGACTTACATATGATTTTTTCTTTTTAATGGTTTTATTTTAATACATCATAACAAATAAATTTTTCAAAAAGGTTTTATTCTAAAAAAATTAAACAATAATTATTTTAAAGCATGATAAGTATGTATATTAATAGCAAATTAGATAAAAGACTATTTAAACTTTGTATAAACTTTAAATGAGTGAAAATATGTAGAACAAATAGTGAATAGAAAAGTTTTATTTGAAATACATTTTCTTTTTAGATTGTAATTAATAAATCAATTTTATTGTTAAATGAAATTTAGAAATGATCCACAGTTTTATCTTCTATTAAACTAGATTTATTATAAATTATTTGGAGTACCAATATCTTGATTTGGTTAAGTTACAAGTCCTAAGTTGATTTGGTTTTACTCATTTTATTAAACATTTCTCTCTAAATCTTACACTTAATTTGCATATAAATTAGAAAAATTATCTTAATAATTACCTCCAAAAGTAGCTTTATCTTCTTCACTTGGAATAAAAATAAATTCATCATTTTATAAAGATCTTTGATAATCCTCTTCGTTTGTTTAGATTTTTTAATCTTTAGTATTTGATATTTTTTGTGGGATCGGTTTTTAACTTTTTCTCTAATTCCTTTTAGAATCAATAGCTTTTTAATTCAAATTTTCAGCATGTTTAAGTAAAATGAAAAATAGAATAGGCAAAAATAATAAAAAAACATCTACTGTTACTAACACAATTAATTCTTTTGTAAACTTGTAATTATCAAGTTACTCTCGAATTGAAATTTAAAATACTTTTTATTTTAAACATGATTAATCTACTGCTATTACACCATTATAACATTATTAGTAGATACATTAATTATAATAATCACTCCAAGTTAAACCATCTTAACAAAGTGTAGAATATTTGCATGATAATTAATCATAGCTAATTTTTCCTTTTCCACAATAATACATACATTAACCCTTTTAGAAATAATAATTACTATCTTAATTACAAATAGGTCTACTTTATAATAGGTATTAACATTCATAGACAGTTAGCACCAAACTACAATCTGAACACTAAAACATATTCCCAATTTTTTATATATCACATCTTCTCTTGTAGTTACATATTCTTTAATCTTAATCAATTACTTTTTCATTTTTGTTAAAAAGAAGCTTATCGTCTAAGCATTATTCAAAACATTAGTTAAAAGTTTAACTCCAGCCAAATCCTTTTTGACATGTATCTAGAGAATCTAAGCAGATATTAAGATAACACTTGAAACAGTTGCTAGAGATATTGCAACTTGTTTAGATCTAAAATTTATTAGAGTAGTTTAATAAAGTCAAGTAAAAACCTTGGGTGTTCTTATATTAGCAAATTTCTAGATAAGAATTAACATCACAATTATCTTTTATTAATAGTTAAATCATTTATTTTCAAATTAACCAATAAAAATTATTTTATTTAACTCTTTCTGAGGGGGGAGTTTTTAAAAAATAGAAACTAAATTTGAATGATTTAAATTATAAAAGATTTATAAAATTAGAAAAATTTTGAATAATAGTATATAACCAAATCCCTCTGCATGATTAACTCGAAAAAAATATTCAAAAGCAGGAAATATATAAAATATTAATTTATTTATAGAATTTACTTTAAGGTAGTGGTTGTAGTGGTGGCATTTAGACTTTATAATATGAGCAACTTCCTTGTAAAGGATAGCATATTGATTAATCTATCAAATAGCCATTCTAGCATTAAAAGCATAAGTTTTAATTATTAGGATATTGACAAAAATATGGGAGTGTGTTTAAATTTATTACACATTACTTATAGGTTTAATTGAGTATTACTTCTTGAAAGTCTATTTTAATTTAAAAAATAGATTAATTAAATTATTTTTAAATGTAAATTTACTCTGATCACATTCCTGACACTGCCCATCAATTTTAAATTTACAAGGCTCATAAATCAATGGGTCCAAAAGTTAGCATGTACCTCTTTATTATTAAGAGTCGTACACTAAGTAAAAGGAATTTTTATCTTTGCAAGCTGTGCAATAAACATTTTAGTTTGAATCAATATTATAGCTAGCACAATTTTTAGATATAAAGAAGCATTTATTAGAATTAAGGATATATTACTGTTTACATATTTTACAGACTCCTTAGCTTTCATAGTAAATACAATTTTCTATATTACCTATTATACATTGTGAATTACTATCTAGCATATAGCTTTCCTTACATATCAAACACCGAGTTCTATCATTTGATATGACTTTACAATTAGAAATAAATTAATCCTCAGAATACCCACAATAACTCTAAAAAGAATATCTTAAACTTTATGGACCAAAAAATGGACCATAATAGATATAATAAATATCACTACTCTTACACTAAATACAGATGCCTGAAAAATATTATTTGCAGCCAATAACTTAAGAGTTGTTAATAGTTTCACATATTTATAGATTTACTTAATTATTATAATAGATGTCTGAAAGTAGATTTAAATTTGTCAAATTAACTTGATTATTAAATATTTAAATTGGATTATTTTAATATACAAAATACCCACTCTCTACCGTATCAGGCTAAACAAAGAACTCATTTAAGTAATGTTTGAACAAAATTAAATTTTGGGGATCGTCAAATTTTGAGTTTTAGTCTTTTGGAATTTTTATCCATAATTAATTTGCTAGCTAATCGCTTAGCTAATATGAGGAGGCACATTATAATGTTAAACACTAATCGGCAATAGGATTAAAATACAAACAACCAATAGATTAATATCCTCTTTGTAAACAATATCCTTATGTAAGAGAAAAAAAGTATGTATCTGCACATTTAACACACTCTCCTGTTTAAGAATTTGTCAGTAAACAATATGGATCTATTTTATTATTATTTTTTATCTCACAAAATTCACCATTATATAAATATCCAGAACTATCAGTATAACAGTATTTGCATATCTAATTCACTTCATCTTCAATACATCTCAATTCACAATCAGTTTAATATGGTTTTTTAAAGTACCCATAAGAACATTTCATACAATAGCGTATTTTATTTGCATATCCAAAAACTTTACAATTCTCAAATTTCTAGCAGGAAGATCCTGTTGAATCTACTGCCTCGCCATCAGTGCATTTACATAATCCATTTTCTTTCTCTTTACAGTTTAAAATCTATGGATAGCATCCCCCAATAATAACCTAACCACTATTTGGGGATGAATATAAAAAATTTAATTAACACTGTACTAACTATGATCTATTAATAATCCCTAATTTAATCTAATCAGAATTAATGAAATTAATCAATGTAAAATATTTATCAGAATAATCACTTTTATAGAAAGTCTCATAATTCTATAAACAAATCTATCTTAAGCCATGAAATATTTTACAAAAACGATTAGGTTAATGCAATATTTTGTCTGTTGCAATATCAAGAGTGTAAGGATATCTTGGAGATATACATATCTAATTTATTGTATCTATTTTAGCACATCTTGGATCATATTAATATACATTTTCAGAAACAAAAACATCATTTTAGTCTATTTATATAGTGCAAAGACCCTCATCGCAATACCTATTTCTGTCCAGTCTTTTGCAAAATTAATAAGTAGCCATAGGAAAAGTAGTTGCCTTGATACATGACTTAAAATCAAAATTAACAACATAGTTTTTTTTACACTCTTAGCAAATAATATATGGAGATAAGTTATTAGGATCTGAGTAAACAATCTAATGAATTTGACAATTATTTATTTACTAATTTCCTTCTATCTAATTAAATATGTAAAGCAAGATAGCTAAAAAAAGACCTATTATTTTCATTTAATAATTTATTTATGGTGACCAAATACAATTAATTGTTTTTATAAATATTTAATTATATTATTTATTGTTTGTAAAATAAATACTAAATTTTATCATCATTTCATTCTTTTGTAGATAATTTAAAAAAATTTTAGCTAAATATCTTTATGAATATATTAATTATTATTAATAAATCACCATTTTATACATATAAACCATCTTTTTATACATATTATGCTAATTTTCAAATAGATTAAACTGAAAATCATTTTCTATAAAATTTAAAATATTCAAAAAAAATAAATCCTTAAAGAAAAGTAATTAAATTTGGGAATTTAATCAATAAGTAACATGAATTAAATATTTTGGCACTGGTAAATACTTGAAAGAATTAATTATTAATTCTTTACATTTTATTAAAAACAATTTTATAAGGAATTACATGTGAAAGTTAAATGAATAATTATTAAAATTTATATATTATTTATTCAGTTTTATGTGTGCAATTTTTTAGTATCATTTTTTTAGTCAGTCAAACTATTTTTAATTTTTAAATTTTTTGATAGTTTTGAAATATTTGAGAATTGTAGTAGGTGTTGTAATATTAGATTATCTATTTTTTTAGTATGGTCTATTGAAAATAATTTTAAATTAAGTGTTTTTTTCATGATTATTTTGATAAGACTAATGTGCTTTGTCGTTTTAATTAGTTTTAACCTTTTAAAAATAATTTAATATTGATAAATTTGAAAAAAAACAATTATTATTTTACTCTAAAAGCCATCATCTTGATTATTCTGCTGATTCTAACTTTTAACAGAAGCACTTTATGAATATTTGTGATCAGATTTTTGATTATGCTTATAAGGTGGATAAAAGTCAATTTAGGAAGATTAATTATTAGAAGGGAATTCTATTTTGAATTAATTAATAATTTCTTTATTAAGATGAGAAAGTTATTGAATTCCTATCTAACTAATTAAAGTTTTTTTATAATTTCCATATTTTTCCATTTATTCTGAAATTTTAAAGTCTTGATTAAAACTTTAAATTTCAGGTAATTCATCTTATTGAAATTAAATTGCTACTAAATTGTTTTGATTGCCACTATTTTATAACTCATTACTATTTGGTTCTGCTGATATTGCTGATTCTTTATTAGATTCTATCTTTCTTTTACCTTATTCAGTAGTAGAGATAGAGCTAGCCTCTAGCTTCTTTTTTTTATAAATTGATTTCACTATATACATAATTAAGCATAAAATAACAATTGCTTCTATTCCAATAATTATTATTAATAAAAGTTCATATTTAGATATTTCATTAGAAGATGAGCTATTTTCTAGCGTTGTTTATTTACTTTAAATACATGTTCTTGAAGAACTATCGTACTCGTAATTAATAAAACAGGCTGTTGTTGTTGCACATGGATTGTTTTTAAAAGCAATTAAATTATTACCACATAAATAAATACACATTTTTAAGTATTTTTCCCATACCATACCAGAAAGACAAAGATTAGAAGAATCACAACCTTCTTATTTTTTAGAAATCTTTCCATCTCCACAATAATAATAGCTTTCTCCATTATCATAAATATAATTTTAACTGATTGGATAAAAATTAGAAAATTAGCATTTGTTTAATGAGTCCTAAGATTCTTTTTAATGCCATATTTTTTATGGGCACTGGTATAAATTTTAATCTTAATTATATGAAATGTCTCTTGATATATCATCATCATTTGTTATAAATTAATATGAATATTTTCTACTTCCATAAAAGTCCCTTCTAATTTTAACTTATTCAAAATCAACTTCATAGTTACATTGATTAAAAAATCCCGATGAATATTTCCCATCTAAACAAATATTAACATATGTCTAATCAAGCTCATTCCATGCCTAATTTTATTCTGTATAATACATTTTATATATTTAAGTTGTATTTTTGTAGCATTTTTTATATGATCTATTGGTAGTAGGCAAATCACATTTTGTGCATATATTTCTTTCATTATCTAAATACTATCCTTCTGGACAGATTTAAATACATTCACTTGAATTAAAATCACATTTACCTATTATTTAAAAAAATTTCTTGTTTAATTAATTCCTTTGTAAAATGAAGAGAGTTTACTTAAATATCCCAAATAATTTTAGTCTCTATATTTCTAACAAGAAGAATAAGGGTTATAGCACATTCCTTAGTACAACATGTAACCATCCAGACATTTCAAGCATTTCTTATTATTTGAAAATTGTTAGCAAGAAGACTAAATTAGCAGGCAAATCCCATTTTATAAAATAGTTCCTTTTTTATTTCAAAAAATGAATAAAGTCTACAAATTATTTTTTCCCCCTCATTATTAAATGAATAAAAAATGTTAATTATAATAGAAAGATATTTTCTAACATTTCAAAAAAGAAAGAACAAATATTGAAATAATCTTTTTCTTACGAAAAAAGAAATAATTTTCAACCACTATTTTTCAAATAAAAATGTATTTTGGCTCTAGTTTATTTATTTTATATGAGAAAATTCAAGAAATTCTTAGAGTAGCTTATGTATTTTTTCAATTTAAAATTTTTGTTAATAGAGATTTTTTTGTGTAAATTGAGTTGAGTAATTAATTTAACTTTTGGGTTAGTATATTATTCACACCTCAAAAAGTGATTTACATAGTTTTTATTTACTCAAGGCTGGTTAACTTTTATCCTATTTTTGTTTGGGTAAAGTGGAAAAAAATTTTTTTAGAAGGATAATTTATTTAAATGGCAGATTAAAAGTAATGAATTTCTATTATACCATAGCGACACTTAGTACATTAACCATCAACTATTTAAATGCAGGGCTCAAATTTTGTTTGCACATTAATTTACTAGCAAATGCGAGTTTTTTATTCAGTGCTTACTATTAATTAATAATATATTTCATTTATGCAAGAAGAGCATTAAAAGTCAATACAGTTTTTAGGTATTAAAACACAATTATTATTTATGAGGGTATACCCCTTTTGGCATGTTTTACAATATATTGGTAGTATATTAGGTTCTACTTCTAAACAATTTGAAATAGTATTTTGTTTACATAATCCTTAGTATAAATAATATCCATCTATGCATTTCAAGCATTAGTTTTATGAAAATATTATACAATTTTCTATGCCTACATTTTATGAATCGCCACAATTGCTTTTGTAATACAGTCCTGTCTAATCTGTTTTTGGTATCATTTAATAATAAATATTATTTTCAGCACACTAAATACAAAGATCTCCTAAATATTGAACACAATCATCTATTGTATTAGGATTTTTCACACACTACACTTACTTTATTTAATTGTTGTAAAAATAATCTTTCATGATCATATTAACATTTTCATCAAATATTTCAACCGTAATACCTGCATAGTAACTTTAACTAAGCTCTTACATTATTTTTTTAAAATATTCGGAAGGTAGAACATAACTTTAGTATGGATATAAATTATTTTACACCTATTAATAAAAATCATTTTCAAAAAATTTGCTGAGAGAAAATGCTTGGTTGCATTCAGGAGTTAAGCACTAATCTGAAATAGGATTAACATATTTACAGCCATTCTTTGATACAATTCTCTCCCAACATTATTAATAATTAAGATTATAATAATATCCTTGCTAACATTATACACATCTTCCTTACTAATTACTTTTTATGCAATTGGGAATTAATGTTAGTTCAGTTTAGCATAAATATCCTTTACGAATATAGCCATCATTTAAAATACAAATTTTACAAGTCTAAGTTTAAGGGTCTTTTATGCAATTTATTTTACATTCAAAGTTATAGTTAGAGATATAATTCTATTCACACTCTAGACAAACAGGTTATACATTGTTTAAATATCTACATGTCTTGCAATTAGAAAGATAGCAAAATGTACCCTAAATTTATCCATAGCTAGCTACCATATAGCCTTTAAAATTTGCATCATATGTTAGTTGAAATCCCCCATAAGTCTTTTTGCAAGATTAATAACTTTATATTTAGCAAAAGTAGTTATCTCTGTAGTAAAAAGAATCATTATCTTAAATCAAAGTAAATGGAAATCGTGGTCTAAGACAAATATTATTCTTCTTATCAACTTTAGCACACCTTGGATCGTAGTACTCAATCTCAGAAAAGAAATTTCCATATTAATCAATCATGATAGAACATAATCCTTCATCGCATTCATTTTGCACATCTAATCTTTTACAATATTTATATTCATAAGGAAAGCTTCTATTCGATACGCAAGATTAAAAATCAGATGTTAGAATGAATCCTTCTTTACACTCTTAGCATATTAAATAAGGGTTTTAGTATGAAGTATCCATATAAGTCACATAGTAATCAATGCAATTTTCAATTTCCTGTATAGCTTAAGCAACTTTAAAAGCTAGTATGAACAGCACTAAAAGATAATATGCAATCATTATTTTTTTATTCTACTTTAGGAACTAACAAAAAAACAAAGAACTAATTAACTAAATTAGTAAATTAGGAATAAATAATATAATGTTCTATTATTTAATCACTTTTTAAATCTCCTTACTTTCTATCAACCAAGATATTTTATCAAAAAATTAATTTCGATCCCAAAACAATCCATAATCAATAATATTTAATTCAAAATACTTTGTTTAAAGATTTTATATTGATTTCATTTATTTTTTAAAATCTCTAGTAAATCTTTATATTGCACCATTCATTCATTTATAAATTAATTAATGATATATCATCTATTCATCTTTTAATGTTTTGCTTCAAAATATTTAAATCTTAAAAAGAAACCCATATTGCGTTTTTACTTTAATTATGAATAACTTAATATACACTTCTAATTAAGTTCTAAATAACAAAAGTAAGAATAAACAAACATTCAATTTATTTTTCTTAATAGCTTTTATTTTTCAATTCTGAATAAAAATAGGAAGGAATTTAATTGATCTCTTTGATTTTTTTTATTTTAGAATATTTAATTTATTGAACTCGAAGATATTTTTTATTGATTGACAAACTAATAAATTTATAAATATTTACTTTTTAATATTAATTTTCTCAAAATCTAATATTAAATTTTTGAGTAGATAAAAAGTAATAAATGGGAAATAAATAATAAGCAATAGAATAAAAAGAATATTATAGGTATCTTGTTCATGTAAATGTTTTTAGAAACTAATATATGTGTTTATTCTTTCTTTTTTTTTTTAAAAGTTTTTAGATTCGCATCTTAAGCAGCATAAGACAATTTTCCTTAACTTGCAGTAAAAAATATTCGAATATTAAAAATATGTTTTACTTACATAACATTATATTTATTAAGAGGAGAAATAACTAATAAGGATTTAACGAAAGCACTGTCTAAATGTGTTAATCTATAAACTTTAAAGCTTGATTTTAAGTAAATATTTATTTTATTCGCTTCTTCAAATAATCCATAAAAATACTCTTCTTCATATCTATCTATCTAACTAACTATTAAATAATTATTTTACCAAAAGAGATAACAAAATAGGAGAATTTGGATGTAAAGCTTTAGGAAAAGCCTTATATTGTTGCAGAGATCTGAGAGTTTTAGATATTGACTTGTTGTAAAGAATTTAAATTAATCAAAGAAATTTTAAATAAAAAGGAATACTTACTTACTAATTAATATTTTTTGATATTTAGAGAAAATACTATCTCAAATTTGGGTGCTAAATAATTGGTTTATTCTTTAAATAAATGTCTTAAGATTTCTTCTTTATCCCTAAATTTAAGGTAAATTATTTAAAGCAGGCTCTCTAGTATTAGATAGAGGAGGAGGTATTTTAAATATTTTTTGAAAAATATTGATTATTTTTTTTGAAAGCATTGTCTAAAAAAAGTAGATACCAATCTTGTTTTTGTTTTTCCATAACATATCAGAAAACAGAACAAAAAAATTTGTCCTAATTCCAAACAATAAATAATATTTTCTATTAATTTAATTATTTTTTTATTTACTAAAAAAAGTGGTAATTGCATTTATGGAGAAACAATAATAAGAATAGGATGGAAAAATTAAAAGAACTTTCTTATTTAAATCTCTTTCTAGAGTAAATATAATTTATTGCTTCAAAAAATATTTGGAAATTTATGTGCATAAAAATAAAAATAAATACTGTTTTTAGTAACAACAGAGTAAATGATGTAAAAGTTCAGTTATAAAAGTGCAAAAATCTTGAAACATTAGAATTATAACTTAAGTAATAATCCTCTTTTTTTAATCTGATTTAAAATCAGCTTTTATGATTTTAGTTAATCATTCCATTTGATATTAAGAAAGAATTATTAATATTGGTAGATTACATTAATTAATTTTTATCATTATTTTAATTATAAGGAGTGACTTCCTAAATGAAATGAAGACTGAAATTTAACAAAATTTATATGATAATTTAGCTTAACATCAGAAATTAGCGAAATCTATTTTAGTATTTCAGGATAAGCAGTATTAAATTTAATTTAAGGTATTAAAAAATGTGAGAATTTG
>JH720324.1:109518-138496 GCA_000231825.2 Tetrahymena elliotti 4EA
AAATTTGCATCATATGTTAGTTGAAATCCCCCATAAGTCTTTTTGCAAGATTAATAACTTTATATTTAGCAAAAGTAGTTATCTCTGTAGTAAAACGAATCATTACCTTAAATCAAAGTAAACAGAAATCGTAGTCTAAGACAAATATTATTCTTTTTATCAAAAATCAATCATGATAGAAATTAATTCTTCATCACATTCGTTTTGTCCATCTAATCATTTACAAAATATATATTCATAATGAAAGCTTCGATTCGAAATGCTAGATTAAAAATCAGATGTAAGAATGAATCCTTCATTGCACTCTTAACGTATTAAATAAGGGTTTTAGAATGAAGGATCCATATAAGTTACATAGTAATCAATCCAATTTTCAATTTCCTGTACAGCTTAAGCAACTTTAAATGCTAATACGAGCAGCACTAAAAGATAATATGCACTCATTATTTTTTTATTCTACTTTGGGGACTAACAAAAAAACAAAGAACTAACAAACTCAATTAATAAATTGGGAATAAATAAATTAATGCTTTGCACCATTCATTCAAATATAAATTAATTAATTGATTTATCTATTCATCTTTTAATATTTAAATCTTAAAAATACTCCCATCCATTGTTTTTACTTTAATTATGAATAATTTCATATACATTTTTAATTAAGTTCTAAATAACAAAAGTAAAAATAAACAAACATTCAATCAATTGATTTTTCTTAATTGCTTTTATTTTTCAATTCTGAATAAGATAAGGAAATTAATTGGTCTCTTTGATTTTTTTGATTTGTATTTTAGAATATTTAATTTATTGAATTCAAAGAGATTTTTTTATTGATTGACAAACTAATATTTACTTTTTCACATAAATTTTCTCAAAATCTAATATTAAATTTTTGAATAGATAAAAAGTAATAAATGGGAAATAAGTAAGTAGTACAAACTATAGAAGAACCTATAGAATTTAAAGAAAATTATGGGAATCTTAATGAAGTAAACACTATTAGAAACCAATATATATGTTCCTTCTTTCTTTTATTTTAAAAGTTTTTAGGTACACATCCTAAGCAGCATAAGAAGATTTTTATTAACTTGAAGTAAAAAATATTCGAATATTAAAAATATGTTGACATAGAAATGAATTTTATTTACATAACGTTATATTTATTAAGAGATTAAATGTGGTTTAATGATAGAATTCTCTAATTTACTAAAGCACTGTCAAAAAGTGTTAATCTATAAACTTTAAAGCTTGATTTGAAGTAAATATTTATTTTATTCGCTTCTTCAAATAATCCATAAAAATATTCTTCTTCGTATCTATCTATCTAACTAACTATTACATAATTATTTTATCAAAAGAGATAACAGAATAGAAAAATTTGGATCCAAAGCTTTAGGAGAAGCTTTATGTTGTTGCAAAGATCTGAGAGTTTTAGATATTGACTTGTTGTAAAGAATTTAAATTAATCAAAGAAATTTTAAATAAAAAGTAATATTTACTGACTTACTAATTAATTATTTTTGATATTTAGAGATAATGGTATCTCAAATTCTGGTGCTAAATAATTGTTTTCTTCTTTAAAGAATTGTCATAAGATTTCTTATTTATCCCTAAATTTAAGGTAAATTATTTAAATCAGGCTCTATATTAGATATAGGAAGGAGGAGGCAAATAAAACATTTTTTGAAAAAATATTGATGATTTTTTTTTTGAAAGCATTGTCCAAAAAAATGATAGACCCATTTTGGTTTTATGTTTTGATAAAATATCATAAAAACAGAAAAAATTTTGTCCTAATTCCACCAACTTTAACTACCTAAATAATAAATAATATTTTCTATTAATTTATTTTTTTTTATTTACTAAAAAAAGAAATAATCGTATAGGAGAAAAAGGGATAATAAGCATAGGATCTGCTTTAGAAAAATTAAAAGAACTTTCTTGTTTAAATCTCTTTTTTCTAAAGTAAAAATAGTCATTGCTTCAAATAATTTTTTCTAAACAAAAAATTATTTTTGTTTTGTTAATTTATGTGTGAATAAAAATAAAAATAAATAATGTTTTTTAGTGACAAAGATTAAGATTGTGGTGGACAAGCTCAGTTATTGTTATCCCTTGCAAAGTGCAAAAATCTTTAAAGATTAGAATTATAACTTCTGTAATAATCCTCTTTTTTTAATTTGATTTAAAATCAACTTTTATTATTTGAGTTAATCATAACATTTTATTTTAAGAAAGAATTATTAATATTGGTAGATTAAATTAATTAATTTTATCATTACTATCAATTATAAGGGGTGGCTTCCTAAATGGGATGAAGACTGTAATTTAAATATAGTTGTGTCATAATTTTGCTAAACTTCAGAAATTATAAACTTTGAGCTTATCACTTGTGTAAAGAGATGAAAATTAGATGTTTGATAAGAAGTTGATTGATGAGAAGGGTATATATGTTTTAATGAATGCTTTGAATAATTTAAAAAGTCTTTCTAAATTAACGCTAAATCTACAGTAAATAATAATAAAATATTCAAAACTTTTTTAATGAATAAACTTAAAAGATAAAATGATAAATCTTAGGAATTAAATTAATTGTGGTAAAACATGCCTAGAAAAAATTATCTATTTTGTTATTATAAATATTATTTAGCTTTACCATTTAATTTTTTATTTGATTAAAAGAAATTGCAAAATACAAGAGTTGAAAGGATTTGAGTTAGGAATTGGCTTATCAAAGTGCTAAAATTTATAATTCTTAAAGCTTTAACTCAGGTAATATAGACTTTTTAACTTTATAAATACTTTTAATTTGCAAAATAATATTACTAACATTGTTGTTTTTAATTAAAAAATAAGTAATAAATTTCCAATAATTTTAAATATTTTTTTTTAATAAAATAACAATAAATTAAATACTTTTAAAGTGAACACCTCAATCAAATTTCAGGAGAATAAGGAGTATTAAATTTAATTTAAGGTATTAAAAAATGTGAGAATTTGAAATAGATAGAATTGGAATTTAGGCAAGTCATAAAATTAAGTTCTATGAAGAAAGTAATAATTAGTGTTGCTAAAATGAGGAGATTAGTAAAGAAAAAGATTTAGCAGAGATATTAAAATGTTAATATATTTTAATGAATAATAAATGATAAATAATTATTTAAAATAAAATTAACTTTCTAAATATATTTTTTACTTCATTTATATTTTTTTATTTTCTAAATTAAAATATTCTTAAACATTAATTTCATACAAAAATTGGAAAAAAATATTTTAAAAAACACAATAAATTTTTATTATTATAAATTTGCAATTACCTGTAATTGTGATTGTACTTTTCTTTAAAAACTATTTCTTATTTTTTTTAACAGATTTATTTGTTATTTTGTTAACACAAAGATACTCTAATTTAATTCTCTGCTTTTAAAAATTAAAACAACAAATAAAGTTTTTAAAAAATATCAAATCCATGTTAACATGAATGAAAATATGTTTAATTTCGAAGTATTGGATTTAAGCTTTATTGAATTTGCTGTAAAATACATGATCTATAATTAAAATTTTTTAAAATAGAAAGCAAAATTAATGAAACATCATTCCTTGTTTATTTTTTATTCAATAAAAGGTTTTCTTACTTAGCTGGAAATTAATATCTGTTTGTAAATTATAGAAAAAAGCATCTGAAGTTATTGTTAATCAAAAGCTTTAGGAAAAGCCTTAACTTGTTGCAGAGATATGCTAGATTTAAATATTAATTTATTGTAAATAACTTAAATTAATCAAAAAAATTCCAAAATTAATACTTATTAATATTTTTGATATATAGCTATAATGGTATCTCAAGTAAGGGCGTTTACTATTTGTTTTCTCGTTTAGTAAAATGTCATAAGATCTCTTTTTTATCCATAAATTTAAGGTAAATTATTTAAAGCAGGTTCTGGTATTAGGTAGAGAAGGCATTTTGGGTATTTTTTGAAAAAATGAGATGATATTTTTGAAAACATTGTCTCCAAAAAAGAAGAGAAAGAAAAAGTTTTTAAACCCATGAAATATACTTTACTTTGAAAGTAATTTTTAAATAAAATAGATATGTCATAAAATATCTAACTAATTATGGAGAGGAAGAATTCTAATTAGAATTTTGTATATGATCTTTTCTTTTTTATTCTAATCCCACAATTATTAACAAACTTAATAAATAAATAAATAAATAAATAAATAAATAAATAAATAAATAAATAAATAAATAAATAAATAAATAAGATTGTCTATTAGTTTAATAATGATTTTTTATTTATTCAAAAAGAGAGAATACAATTGGTTTTTAAGGAGGAATGTACCTAGGAATTTTTTTAGAAAGATTCAAGAAACTTTCTAGTATAAATATCATTCAAAAGTAAAAATAATTGATTTTTTCTTATGTTAATGCATGTGTGAGTAAAAATAAAAATAAATACTGTTTTTTAGTGAAAGTTTGAATTCATATGGAGAAATTCACTTGTTTTTATCTATTACAAAATGCAAAAATCTTGAAGAATTAGAACTATAACTTAAGTAACAATCCTTCCTCTTTTTTTAATTTAGTTTAAAATTAACTTATTTTAGTTAATTATAAAGAATATTTTATTTTCAGAAAGATTATTAATACTGATAGATTAAATCTATATTATTTATTATGTTGAAGTGGTGAATTCTTAAATGAGATGAAGACTTAAAATTAAGACGAAACTTTGTTGCACAATTTAGCTTAATGCAAGAAATTAAAAACTTTGAGTTTATCATTTGAGTAACAAGAATACCTTAACAACTATAAGTTAGTTAATGAGAGGGATGCATCTGTTTTAGCTTCTGCTTTGAAAAATTTAAATAATCTTTCTAGTTTAAACCTAAATCTAAGGTAAATAAATCATAATAAAATATTCAAAACTTTTTTAATTAATAAATTCATAAGACAAATTAATCAATCTTTCTTTCTAACTTAATTTTGGCAAAGCAGACCTAGAAAAATTTAACTATTTTATTGTTGATAAAATTTTTAAACGCAAAAATAAGAATTTCAATTTATTTTTAAATTCATAGATTTTTATTTGCAACAAACAATCAAAAGAGTATCTGAAATTACTATCTTTTCCTTAACCAATTTTAAATAAAAATTTAATGAAAAGTGTTATTTATTATGTCATCATGATCTTTTTAAATATTTTAATCAATAAATATAATTTTGTTTAACAATTTAATTTACAATTTTTTATTTGATTCAAAGCTAAAACTGCATAAAAGACCTTGGAGCATTAGAGTTTGGATTAGGATTATCAACGTGCTAAAATTTATTAATCTTAAAACTTTCTCTCGTAAAATTATCTTTGTTTATTTTTAAAAAATATTTAATTTTTAAATAATATTTCTAAAATTGTTGTTCAATTAAAACATTTTTATAAAATTTTAATAAATATTTCCTTTAATATTTAATTCATAATATTACATCAATTGAAATATTTTTAAGTTAAGAATAATTGTTAAATAAAAATAAAGAAACAATCAAATTTAAGGAGAAGGAGCATTAAATTTAATTTAAGGTATTAAAAAATGCTAACGCTTATCATTCATAGTACTGGATTTACGATAATTCAAATAAAGTAAGTTTAGACATTCTCTATTAATTTAAAATTATTAATAAAGCTCAAGAGATTTATCTGGAACCAGAGAAATCAAACTCAAAGAAATGTTTGAGTATTAGATAAAAATTAGTCTTGCTAAAATGCTGAGATTAGTTAAGAAAGAGATTGCTTTTTATTGATAATGTTTTTTAATTAAAATCAATAATATTTAATAAATAACTATTTAAAATAAGATTTGCTTGTAAAAATTTTTTTGTTTTGTTTATATTTTTTTATTTTCTAAATTTTTTTAAAGGATAGTGTATTTATTTATTTCTTAAAATGAATAATAGTTTATTTGTGATAAAATACATCATCTCAAATTCACAATTATATAAAAATAGAAAGTAAAATAAATGGAATATTCACCATGTTTCATTTTATCATTCATTTTTTTTATAATAAAAAGTTTTTTAAACAAGTAATACTGAAGGATAAATTTATATCTGTTTGTATGTTTTTGAATACAACATCTGAAGTTCAAAATAATAAAATTAAAAACACATTTTTAACTCAAGTCCTTGCTAAAAGTAAGTATCCAAGATTAACAATAATTAAATATTTCTTTTTTTTAATATTAAATTTCTGTACATCTATCTATAGTATTAAATTTTTAAAAGATAATTAGTAATAAATAAATGGGAAATAAATAATAAGCAATAGAATAAAAAGAAAACTATTAGAATCTTAAATAAGTAAACATTTTTAGAAACCAAAATATGTGTTAATTCTTTCTTTTATGTTAAAAGTTTTTAGCTTCACCTCTGGATAAGCACAATAAGATTTCAATTTACTTGTAGTAAAAATATATTTGAATACAAAAAATATGTTGAAATATAAATGAATTTTACTTACATAACTTTACCTTCTATTTTATCTGTTCAAATGAAATAACCTTTATTTATGAATCTTTATTGATTACTTAGTTACATAATATTATTTTTAATTTAAGAGGAGAAATAATGAATACAAAATAAATAATCTCGTTTACTAAAGCACTATCAAAATGTGTTAATCTATAAACTTTAAAGCTTGATTTTGGGTTAATATTTATTTATTTCCTTAGTTTCTTCAAATAATCTATCAAAATATTCTTCTTCATCATATCTAACTAACTAACTAACTATTACATCATTATTTTACAAAAAGACAAAACTAAATAGGAGATTAAGGATCATTAGCTTTAGGAAATGCCTTAGCTTGTTGTACAGATCTACTAGATTTGAAGATGAATTTGTTGTAAATAATTTAAATTAATGAAAAATTTAAAATAAAAATAAATGCTTATTAATTAATATTTTTTGATATTTAGTGATAATGATATCTCAAGTTTGGGTGTTTAATAATTGTTTTATCCTTTATTTAAATGTCACAAAATTTCTTCTTTATCTATTTATTTAAGGTATATTATTTAAAACAATGGCATTAAATTAGGTAGAGAAGGTATTTTGGATAAATAAAATATTGATAATCTTTTTCAAACAATATCTTAAAAAAGTAGAAGCCGAAATTGTTTTTTAAATACAGAAATCTTAAAGAATCTCTTATAATAAAATAGATACCCTACAAAAGCTCTAATTTTGGAGAGAAAAAAATCCTAATTTGAATTTTGAAAATAGTTTTTTCAAAAACATCAAAAAAACTGAAAAATTTTTAATCCTAATTCTGCCAGTGACAGTGTTTACAACCTATATAATAAATAAACAATATTTTCTTTTAATCCAATTATTATTCTTTATTTATGAAAAAAAGAGATAATAAAATTGGGGACGAAGGAGCTATAAGCCTAGGCTCTGTTTTGGTAGGATTGAAAGAACTCTCTTGTTTAAATCTCTTTCTAATGTAAACATAATTGATTCAAATAGTTTTTTTTGTATATGTTAAAATAAAAAGAATAAATTCTGTTTTTTAGTAAAAATAGTATCTCAAATTCTGGAGGAATTCAGCTATTTTTATCGATTGCAAAGTGTAAAAATCTTGAAACATTAGAATTACAACTTAAGTAACACTCTTCTATTTTTAATTTGATTTAAAATCAACTTTTATTATTTCCATCAATTAATATTTTATTTAAGGTAAATTAAATTAATATTATTTATTATTTATATTAAGTGGTTTTTTCCTAAATGGTATGAAGGCTTAAAATTAAGGAGATATTGAAACTTTGTACCATAATTTTGCATAATGCCAAAAACTAAAAGCTTTGAGCTTATAATTTTAGTAAAAATAATTTAACATTAAGTTTCATTAAAAAAATGAATTATTTGATTTTGAATAAAAATAAATTAGGTATGTTGATGAGAAGGGTATATCTGTTTTAGCTTCTGTTTTGGAAAATTTAAATAATCTTTCAAGTTTAAAACTAAATCTAAAGTAAATAATAAAATATTCAAAACAGTTTGAATGAATAAACTCATAAGAAAAATTAGCAATCTTTTTAACTAAATTAATTTTGGCAAAATTAACTATTTTATTTTTGATATAAATTTCTTAAACCCTTTTAATTTATTTTAAATTAAAAGATTTTTATTTGCAACAAACAAAAAATATCTATTTTCTGAAATTTTTATCTCTTATCTCGCATCAACTTTTAATAAAAAATAGTGAAAAAGTTTGGTTTAATATTTTTAAATATTTACATAAAATTAATTCTTTTTAATAATTTAATTTAAAATTTTTTGTTGATAAACAGCTCAAATTTTATAAAAGATCTGGGAGCATTAGAGTTAGGATTAGGCTTATCAAAATGCTAAAATTTATTAATCTTAAAGCTTTATCTCTAGTAAAATAAATTTGTTATATTAAAAATTTGCAAATAATATTACGAGTGTTATTTTATTTATTGGTAAGAATATTGTAAAGTTAATGAGAATTGTTATTATAATAAAAGGAATAATGGAATTTAAGGATAAGGAGCTTTAGATTTAATTTAAGGTATTAAAAATTGCAAAAAATTATCATGCTTAGTATTAGACTTTTGGTAATTCAAATAAATTAAGTTTAAAAATTATGGATTAACTTACAATTTTAAACAAAGCTCAAAAGAGTATGGAATCAAAGAAAACAAACTCTAGGGAATAGCTAAGCCTAAAATAAAAATGGGTGTTGCTAAAATGCAGAGATTAGTTAAGAAATAGATTGACTTTTATTGATACTGTTAATATTTTACTAAAAATATTAATATCAATAATAAATTATAGATAATAATTGAAAATAACATTAATTTACTAAATGTATTTTTTTCATTTATACTTTTTTTAAATAACACTAGTTTCGGAATATTTTTTTATAGTTGAGCCGATAAAAATTGATTTTGATCAAGATATTTTACTAGCTAAAATAATATGAATTAAAAAAATAGGTAGGGTATTAAATTTACCTTAATACCTCAACTTCTTCTCCTCTTTTTTTCATCTTGAAGATAGAAGAATAATGAAATTAAAAACTGATTATTTTTTTGACAGACTCTTTATTCATTTATTTGAAAAAACCTTTCCATCTCTCATATTTATTATTTTTTTAATTATGTCTATTTGGTTTACCAACTAATATTTTTGGGAATGATATTTTGCTAAATTAATCTTTAAAATCACTTGATTTAATTGAATTTAGTTCTAATAAAAATGATCATTTTAATTTGATAAATATTTGGTTACAAATTAAAAAATATCCATTCATTTATCTTATTTTTAATAAATCTACTAACAAATATTTCTAGAATTAATTTATTCATTTTATTTTTTAGATATAAAAAAATGCCATTTTTCTATTTTAGATAGTAAAATCTACTAAAATATTCTTAGTTTAAAGTTAATATGTTCTTTTAATTTTTAGTTTATTGATGAAAACTCTCTAAAAAATGAGAATGATTGAATAACAAATTAAAATAAAAATATAATTCTTGAATGCGTTCAAAATAAATAATTAGATTGAAAGTAATGGAATACTCTTGAAAATAAATTGAATTGAAGTCTGATATAAATAAAATTGCAAATAAATAATTAAATACAATTTAATCAAATAATAATTAGAGTAAGCAATTCTTATAATTTTAGATTTTAAGGAGGATCAATCGTATTTGATAAAAATTGATTGAAAATAAATGGCTATAAAGATACTAATTCAGATATTGAAATGATAGTAAGTGTTTATCATTGTTTGTTTTCTTTCTCTTGATATTTTATTAATTTATTTGCTTTCTAATTTGTTTGATTAATTTTTTGCTAATACTAAATTAATTAATATATTAAGAAATAAGCATTTTTAATTACTAAAAGAAAATCAATCTATCACAATAAATATAGATAGTAAAATAATATTTGGTATTTAATTCGTAGTAAACACTGACTAAGAGACTGCCAAAAATCATACTAAGACATAATATATTATCTTTCATTATAAATAAAATCTACAATTATTCATGGAAAAAGATCTTTCTGTTTAGGCAGTAATCTATAAATACATTTAGAAATGAATTAAAAGATTATAAAATTAATCTTATCAATATATTAGGAAATCATTGGCTTATTAAGCAAGAAAATTGAAGAGAGAACAGACACTGAATGGCAGTTGCTTTACAATTATACATCAAGCATTTCTTTCTTTTAGAAATATGTTGTTTCAGGTTATAAAAATATTCCTCAGGAGTGTTGCAAAGTGCTTTAGCCTCTTGAAATGAAGAAAGGAGACATCGTTTTTTATATTAGTAAATCCTTCTTTTGATCTAAAAATTGAATGTATTTAAACTAGTTTTGTCAAATGACAAACTGAAGTCAATAAGAATAAAACACAATTAATATTTGTCATGCTTTCAAGATTGATGAATATTTTAATAGAGTTTTTTGTATTAATTTAGATACTGAGGGCACTAAGTTTTACATCATCATTTAGGGAGAAGTAGGCCTCTTTACTAAAAAAGTAGAAGAAGGTCCAGGCAATAAATTTGATAACTTGGTTCAAGTTAAGAGCTTGGAAGAAGGAGACTATTTTGGAGAGTTGGGTTTATTGAATTTTAAGACAAGATCGGCAACAGTTCAGTGCTTGACTGATTGCTTTTTTGCTGTCATTGATAAAATTAGCTTTGATAAGATATTAAAAAAGCTAGAATAAGATATTCTTTAAGAAAGAATTGATGCGTTTGTAAATGAAAATCCCTTGTTAAAATATAGCTCTAAACACACTATAAAACAGCTTTACTTCAATGCTATTTTCAAGAATTATGCCCCAAACGAGTTTGTCATAATCAGCGGAGAACCTTTAGAGGCAATTTTTATAATAAAATCTGGGTAGTACAAGGTATTATTGATGTTTTTAATTGATTGAATAAAATTAAGAATAGTATTTTTTTAAAGTAATTTCAGAAATTATCAGTATTAACTACCTCAAATTTAATTTTATAAATCCTTACTGGATAATAACTTCAATATAATTTTACAATTTCTCTTTCCATTTTTCTTTTCATAGAAAAATAAATTAAAAAGCAAATAGTAGTAAGTAATAAGTATTTACATTATCAGTAAGAAGATTTTTTATCATTCAATTGCTTGAAAAATTAAAGATTTATTTGGCGTTAAGAAATTAAACAAAGAAATTTATAAATTAAATCCAATATAAGCAGCTCTTTACTTACTGATTTCATTCTCAAATCTGTGGCTGTCTAACAAATATAATTTATTAATCAAACTATTAATTAAATCCTTTCTTAAAATTATCATTCATAAATATTTAATTCACAAGCATTTCTAAACAAAATCAAATAGGTCAATTTAAAATTACCTTTTAATCTTTTCATTCATAGATTTTTGCTTAAAAATATTTTTGATTACTTACTGCTTTCCAAAAAAAATAAACTGCTCATTCTTATTTTAATAAAATATTATTTTATAGAGATTATTTAAAGTTATGAGTAGGTTTTATATAATACAGTAAAAATTATGATAATTATAAAAATAATTATTAAAAGTTTTAATTTCTACTCAATGAGATACAATCTTTTTTTTGTTAGTTTTTAGAAGGAGTAAGAAACCTAAATAACTTTAACCAAAAATCCAAATAAAAGAAATTCTAAAATGCAAATAAAATTTGCATCATTAAGATCTAATATTTTTTAAATTTTAATAATAATTTGCCAAAAAACATAAAAACAGTTTACACTAATTAACAAATAAATGTGATATTTTTAATTCAATACAATAAGATCTAAAAATCAATTAAAATAACATAAAACATGAATAAATTAATTCCAAAGCATGACTTAAAAAATAAACTAATAAAATTGTAAAAAGAATGATGAATATGAAATAAAATATTTTAACATTAATAGTTAGTGAAAGAGTACAACAGAAAGACTATTTTAGATACAGATTAAGAGATTGATGAAGAGCATGAGCAAAATGAATATTAAGTGTTAAATTAAGATAAATACTTTTTGCAGCTTCAAAAATAAAAGAAAAGACTTATTTCAATTTTAGATTTGGGGAAAGGACAGATATTTGGATATGAAGATTTTTTATAAAAGAATAGTATCTACAGTTATGGAATAGTTTGTAAAGAAGCAGGAGAAGTAATTATGATTAGGTCAAATGATTTCAGAAAAAGATTAATGTCAGATAAATTAACCATGATTTACTTAAAGAAGTAGATGAATCTTTAAACAAATTACATTTGTAAGCATTTTAATTTAATATTTGCTGTAAGCTTAAAACAGAAAACATCCCTTCAATTTCTTTAAATTATTTGTGGAATATCTTCACTTTTTATCCCAAATTTTAATTCAAGGTATTTATTTTTACAACAACTTTAATCTTTCAAGATTTTGAACATCTGAATAATATTCAAAATCCCATATAGATAAAAAGAGATTCAAGCGTCTAAATTTTTATTCTTTTGTTTTATCAAAATATAAATTGTAAATTGATCTTGAATCACCACTCAATTTTATTTATGGATGTGAAAAGCCTTAATGAATTTTTGATATTCTATACAAGAAAGAATAAAATATTCTATTATCAATTCCTAAATTCATTCATTATTTTTGATAATTGGAAATAAATGAATACATAGGCACCCAAAATAAAGTCTTGATTTCAATGTTAGTTATTTTTTAACATTTTAAAGAAATTCTTTTTTATTTTGATCTTAAAATTTTACTGTTCAAAGTTAAAAAATGTAAATTAAAATATTTGATTACTTCTTTACTAAATTAATTCTTTTATCATTAAGAAATACTTTTCTCATTTTGATTGGAAGTAGATTAATTACCAAAATAAAACATAGGTTTAACTATTATTATTTACTAAAATTTAATGAAATTCTTTTTGGTTTTAATAGCAAAATTTTAGCTTTTTAAAAGATAATTTCATAAATGCCTTAGAATCAATCTAATTTTTAATTAATTCTTTTATCATTAAGAAATACTTTTCTTATTTTGATTGTAAATAGATTAATTACCAATAAAAAACATAGGTTTAACTATTATTATTTTCTAAAATTCTTTTTGATTTTCATATTAAAATTTTAGTTTTTAAAAGATAATTTCATAAATACCACATTATCAAACTAATTTTTGATGATATTCTAAAAAATTAATTGAAATTGTTTTGTTTTTTGAATAAAATTCAAGAAATTTTTAGAATTTTTTATAAATAAAATATTATTTTTGCAATTTATTTTCTATTTAAATAGAACATAGAGAAGCTACGATTGTGAGAAGTATTGAGGGGTACACTCAATTTTGCTTTTAATAGGACTTGTAGTAGGATAAAGCTGAACTGATATCAAAAATGTGTGTAGATTCAACTGGGATCAAATTAGATATCCCTAAAACGATCATTCAAAGAGCTTAGGATTAGAATAGCTTAGATAAAAATTTAAAATATAGTAAAGTCCATTCAAAGTTATCTCATTTTAAAGATGAATTGAGCTAGGACTTTAAGAATAAAATAGTGAAGAACTATCAAGAAAAATTTGGAAATACTGAGATGTCAAAATTATAAGTACATGTTCCTTAGGAGATAGTTTAGTAAGTTAATTACAAACTCAATAAAAAGAAAAATCTAAATATTGAAAAATCACCTCCTTAATTAAGTAATTCTATTTTTGATTATTTCAAGTCTAGGACATCAACTGTAATATAGTTTATTTAGAATAAGAGCTCAGCTCCTTTACTATCAGCATCCAAAGAATACAATACTCCTATTTCAATTTAATCAGCAACAATTGAATATAAAAATTCATCTCTTCAAAACTCACCCACTTTGGCTCACTTATAATCTCCTCTATTGTCTGCAAAAAGTCATCAATAGGATTATTTTTCAGAATCACCAATAAAAACTTCTTAATCTACAAAAAATTTCCATATTGTAAGCTAAAAGGCTCTTCACTCAAATGCTTCTTTACCATAATCAATAGAAGAAATAGATGAATTCCAAATCAAAAGTTAACCCAAGCGAGATAGTTATTCATAATTCTTTTTGCATATGAATATGAATAAAAAAATTAGACATTAATCAGAGATTATTTAGCTTTAAAAGACTGACTCCTAAGAAACAAAAGTGCAGTTTCAGTTTGGCAATTCTCCAAATTAAGGAGAAAGCAACACTCCTTATAACAAAAAGACTCACTCTTTACACACTGATATCAATAAAGGAGAAAATCTCATAGAATAAAAGAATGACTTCAAAGAAGAAGATGAAGAAAAAAATAATTATTTTAAATAAATTTAAAACAAACAATAAAAATTGTAAATATTCGAATCTATTTATCTTAAAAATAAGAAAAACAAAAACAATTCATCTCATAGAGAAAACGATATAATCTAATAAAATAATGTAGAATAAAGTCCAAACTTTATTTAAAATAGACTTCTTTAAATTTAAATATATTAAGACATTAATAACAACAAAAATAAAAACTCCTAAATTTAAGTAAACGACTCACCAAATAATTCAAGTGTTTAATTGAATACGCTACAAACATAAAATTCACAGACTCCTTTAGCTTATTCAAAGAATAGTATTTCTATGTAACAAGAACAATACATCAAATATGAATAGCAAATTAAATAAAATAATTCAATAAGTAGCAATCAAAGTTTTAAAGCTTTAAGTCCTACTTTTAATTATTCATAAAATGTGAATTTAACTAATAAAATATAATAACTTAAGCATTCTGATAGTAATGATTCAAATTAATCATAGAAATCTAAAGGAAATTCTAATTATTATTCTTTATTCAAACCTTATCATTAAAATTAAGCTAGAGTTATTTCTTCCACTTTTTCTTAAATTGACTCTTCTAAAAAAGGAAAATCCCTTGATAGGGAAGTGAAATATTTAAATGAATCAGGTGTAAGCAAAAACTAAATAAATATACCTAAGCATTTACAAACAACATCCGCCTCATCACTTGGGTTAAGCAGATTGGGAAATTAATTAGACTAATAAGACAAAGATAGTGAAACAATGAATAACTCTGTCTTAAGTTCTACTAACAATAATCATCAAATTTCAACACAAAACTTTGTTTTTGAAGGCAACTTATACAATAGAAGCAACTCAAATTTAACTTAAAACTAAATTGAAAATAAAAATGAAAATTTCCAACTCTTTACTAATGTAAATATCTAAGATTTAAACATATTGAAAGCTGCCGATGAATCTAAAAAATATCTTCCAAATTAATAAAATAAGAGCATGCCTTATATTGGTCATTCAATCAATAATTATTTTAATAGCATCAAAAGAGAATCAACAAATTCAATTCCTCCTATCAGTGAAATTCTAGAACAACCAATTTAAGAATAATCTAAAAATGAAGATTTATCAAATAAACATAGCAATAACAATAAAAATAATATAATTTTTTATAGCTAACGTATTCACTCCTAATAAAATATCAAGAGAATGCAAACTTTTTCTCCATCTAAAAAGCAAGATGTAATAATGAATTTTAATTCCCGCACTTCTTTTGGTGAATTAATTAGTGCAAATCAATTAGAAGAAATCAGTAAAAATCCTTCTCAACTAATAGTAGATATGGTCTCTTAAGTCGAAAACCTAAATTTAACTTAAAAAAAACCAGATAACAAAATATTATATAGAAGTCTAAGTGGAAAGAAGTTTTCATTATCAAAGTCAAAACCTGTTTACAAATTTGAATAAATAGAATAGGAAGAAAACATGAAAAAATCAAATAGTTAAAATCACCTAATTCCTCAACTTAAAACTTCAAATTTCCTTAAGTTTGATTAAACTCTAAAATAAATCCTGTCTCCTAAAGCTCTACAAAAGCTAAATAATAATATCTCCTCACAATGTAATACTTTTTTTTAAATATTAAATTATATCTAACAATATTTTAAAATAGTATAATACTCCCCTTCTTTTTAATTGAAAAAAAATGAAACAGTTGTCTAGAACAATTCAATTAGCTTGCAGATACCTAATACCAAATTGAGCAGTCCTCAAAAAAGTATAAATGTTTCTTCCTAATTTATAAAAACAAAAAGACCTTTATCTTCTGTTGCCAATAAAAGCTAATCATTTTAGAATCTAACTAATAACAACAATAACAGCTCAGGTAAATTAAGACCTAGTTCTGCAAAGCCTATTGACTTTTTCTCAAAGTTACTAAACAAAAAATTTGATTGAGGAACTTAAAAATTAAAATAAAAAATCTTAAAAAAAGATTTGAATCTCTTACTAAAATCAACAAAAATATTAATAATTAAAAAAATATAAAAACAACTTTTTTCATTAAATTTCTAACTAAAAAACTACTAACCACACTAAATAATTCAAAAAAGAGTTAAAATTTTCTAATGAGTTTATTATGTTCAATTTATACTATCATCAAAAATACATTTTTATGATTATTTGCTTATTATTATTATTTCTTTTATTTCAAAAATTTTGTCTTATTTATTTTATTTATTCACTAAATAATCTACTGTAAAATTATTAATCATAAACTAGAATTTTTTTTATAATCTCAATTTCTAATAGTATATTTGTGAGAAAAATTTTTAAATAATCATAATTTTTTTTGGGGGGGCTGAGGGTAGTAGGGACCCAATATCCAAACATAATTTTTACTAGAGGTAAAGAGACAAAGTTTGGAGATTAGAGCACTTAGCTAACTCAGATCCTAATCCTTAGGCTCCTGTGTCACCTATATTATCATGGCTTTTAAAAAACGATAAAAATAAATATTGAATAAAGAAATATTAAAAAGAATGATGAAAGTATAAAAATGTTAGTAATAGATGAAAACAAACCAATGAGTGGATGAATCAAATAAATATCCACACAAAAATGCATAATCAATACTCAAACATAATTTTTACTAGAGGTAAAGAGTCAAAGTTTTGAGATTAGAGCATTTAGCTAACTAAGATCCTAATGCTTATGCTCCCATTTCACCAATATTTATCCTTCTTTTAAAAAATAATAAAAATAAATATTGAATACATAAATATTAAAAAGAATAATGAAAGTATAAAAATGTGAGTTATAGATGAAAACAAACAACAAATAAAAATGAGGGGATGAGCCAAATAAATATTTATTAAGTCACCAACTTAAATTCGTTTGTTAATCAGTCACTTAAAAATTTAGTTTTTGTAATCCACTCAAAAATGTATAATTAATATTCAAACATAATTTTTGCTAGAGTTCAAGAGTCAAAGTTTGGAGATTAGAGCATTTAGCTAACTAAGATCCTAATCCTTAGGCACCCTTGTCACATATATTATCATCACTTTTAAAAAATGATAAAAATAAAAATTGATTAAAGAAATATTAAAAAGAATAATAAAAGTATAAAAATGCGAGTTATAGATGAAAACAAACAAATGAGTGGTTGAGAAATAAATATCTACTAAGCCGCCAGCCTAAATTAGTTAATTAGTTAGTCATTAAAAATTTAGTTTTTATAATCCATTCAAAATACATAATTAATATCAAACCATAATTTTTACTATTCTTCATTTTTTTTGTTGATTAAAAAATGAATAATTAAAATTGAAACACAATTTTTACCTCTGGTTAAAAGTTAAAGTTTAGAGGTTTGATTATTTTAAACCAAAATTAATAATTTAACCTGAAATCAATATAAAGATTGAAGTAAGAAGTTAAATTAGAACTGAGTAGCTTTTAATAAAAAATATTAAAATATCTTATTATTTCTAAAGAAATTGAGGTACTTCACTGAGTTCTCTAAAATGTTTTTTATTTTTTTCATTTTTGCTTTCTTTTTTAAAATTAGTTTGAAATTGAATATGAATTAATTTATTAAGAATTAATATGAAAAATTAGATTAACTTTTGAAACAAAATTTTGCATAATATACAGTAGACATCACAAATTTTGTCATTTTTAAAATTAAATTATAACTTATCTTTTAAATAGAAATTTGTTATTGTTTACTATATTTTCTGGACAGATTCGTCATAAATTAATATATAGACTGCGTAGCCATAATATAAAACATAGACATAAGGCTCATATATGTAAAGATAATAATTAATTTGTAAAATTTATTGACATCAGTTAATATTTGTAATTTTGTTATTTGAAGGTGATTGATTATATACCAATATGAACCCTCCCCTCTTTCAAAATTGAGATGATCAAAAATTTTTTAAACCTCCCCCCCTACTCAAAAACAAACTTTTGAAAAGGAGGTCCTAAAAGTTAACAATACATACATTACACTTAAAAATAAATTTATTTTAAATGAGTTCTGGAAAAATATTTCTAGAAGAAAAAGGATAAAAATAAATAGCAAAGGAATTAGATTTTGATAAAAATAGGTATAGTATTTTAAAATTTAATCAATTACTCTATTTTTTTAATCAGAATTTATATTATCTAACATTCAAGAATGTATTATCAGGTTCGGCTAATAAGCCTTACTTAACGCATTATTGAGAATTTTCTAATTAATTTAAAAATTTACAATCTAATACTAAATTAGAAAATCATTAGGATTTTTTGATAATTTAAAGCATTCTTTTACTTCTAAAAAATTTCTGAAAATTATTTTTATGATTTTTTACTTAGATATTCTAAATAATAAGATACATATTCTAATCACTTAGAGGAATAAGCATAAATTATTGATTATGAATTAAAAATTTTGATTAAAATCAGCTATTTTAATATTTAATGTGAAATCAAGTCTTTGAAAGATGATGTAATTAATTTTGTTAAAATTATTTTGCTATTTTTTGTTTTCTTGAGAACATAAAAATTTTCTTGTATTAAATAAGAAAAAGTAGAAATAGGTTATTAAATATAAAAAATTTAATTTTTGAATCAATGCTTAATTAATTCAATTCTAATTTTTCTTTTCAAAAATTTTGCTGTCAACCAAAAAGGATGGAAGGAATTTATAAAAGATTACCACAATATATTATCTATTAAAAATTGATTTAAATAAAATTTTATTATCATGTAAGTAAATCTATTTTAGGTAACTTAAATGACTAAAATGTTAATAACAAGTTTAATTTAAAAAAATAATTAAAATACAATTTAATCAAATAATGTCACTATTACTGTTCTGAAGAATTTAATTATTCTAAAATTTCAATAGCTATTTTATTATCAGGTTAAACTAATAAGGCCTAATTAACACATTTTTTTGCCTCTTCTAGTTAATTTGATATAATATAAATTATTGCTAAGTTAATATTACAATTAAAATCATTAGAGTGTTTTGATAATTTTTTTTCAAAGCATTCTTTTGCTTGTGATAACATATCAATATCTCCATATTCAATCAAAATACTACTCAATGAGATATCAGGTTTAGAGATATTTTTTATTGCTTTTAAATAGTATATTTTTGCCTCATATGTATTTTTAATTTTAAAATAACAATTAGCTAAATATTCTAAGCACTCATAATAATTTGGATTTATTTCCAAAGTATTCAAGAATGATTTTATTGCCTCTTCAATCTAACCAAATGCATATTACAAATTACCAATTTTATAGTAATAAGTATCAGATTATTCTTGCTAAATCTCTAAAATTTTATTGAAATATGTTTTAGCATTTTCCATTTCTCCAGAAGATATAAGAAGCTTGGTTAAGAACCAAAGAGCATCAAAATTATTTGAATCCATCTCTAATGCCTTTAAGCCTAATTATTTAGCTTATTCTAATTTACCAATTTGATAATAAATAAAAGATAAACTCAAGTAAACACCATAAAATTAGGGGTTAATTTCTAAGCACTTCTCAAAATTTATTTAAGCCTTGGCAAATTATTATAACTGAAAATAAATAAATCCTAAACTAAAAAGTGTTTTATAATCTGAAGGATTTATTTACAAAAGCTTTAAGCAGTATTTTTTAGCTTTTTAGAATTCTTTTTATTCCACATAAAACTCTTTTAGCTTATTAATAAAATCATATTCATAAGGATTTGCTTTATGAGCTTTGATTAAACATTACTCAGCATCTTAGAACATCTTTTATCTTTAATAGATTTATCCTAATGTGTAATAATAACTTGATTAAGGATTAACTTCTAAACCATAGATTAAATGTTGTTATGCATCTTCTAAACATTCAGTTTTTAAATATAATTCTGCTAATTTATAATTGCATTTATCATCTAATTTATTTATTTCGTGAGCTTTTAAAAGGCATATCTTTGACTCTTCATATTTTTAGGTTTCTAAATACAGAATTCCCAAATGATAATTGGTAAAAAAATAGTTTGGATCAATATCTAAAGCTTTTTTCAGGTAATTTTCAGCCTCTTTAATCTTTAATTATTGGAAGCAAATAACTCCTAACTATACAAGTGCTTTGAGTAATTTAGGTTCTATCTCTAATGCTTTTTTTTAGAATTTTTTTGCTGCTTCTAAATGATTATCTTCATAATATAATCCTCCTAAAAAAGAAAGTAACTTATAATTATTAGGCTCAATCTCGGAAGCTTTCAAGTAATACTAAATTGAAGTTTTAAGCTTTCCAATTTAGTAATAAAATTATGCTATTGTTACAATTGATAAGGCTTATTTAGGGTCAAGCTCATAAGCTTTAATGAAATGCTGTTAAGCTTTTTATGTCATTCGTAATTTCATATAAACCTAGCCAAGTTCTATATTCAATTAAATAGATTATGGCTAAATTTTTAATGCTTTTTAGAAATACTTTTTAGCTTGCTGCAAATCGCCATTTTGCTCCATTTCACTTTTTCCTAAGAAATAAATTGCTTCATAAAAATTAGGGTTAATTTCAATAGCTTCCATAAAGTATTTTTGAGCAACTTCAAACTTTTAATTTTTGTAATAAAACTATCCTAGAAAATAAACAGTTTCAATATCTTTAGGATTTATTTCATAAGCTTTTAACAAATATTTTTCAGCTTTTTCAAACATTTATTGTATATCATCAATAAATTATTTATTAGAAAAAATTTCTTTAGATTATGGTTTTATTTCTAAAGATTTTCCTGAAGATTGTATGGCTGATTATAAATTTCCAATTTTAAAATATGCTAATCCTAAGTTATGATTTATATCGAAATCTTAAGGATCAATTTCAAAGCCTTTCAAGAAAAACTATAAAGTAATTTCTAATTTCCCATCTTTAAAATTTATAATTCCAAGAGCTTTGATCACTTCTAAATCTTTAGGATCTATTTAATGTGCTTTCAAGAGATATTATTCAGCTTCTTCTATCTTATCTATTTAATAATAATAGCAACCTAACTCATAATGTGCATGAAACAGCTAAGGGTTAATTTTAATTGCCTATTCAAAAAGGTTTTTGGCTTATTCTAAATTACCAAGTTACTTTTATGCAACTCCTAAATTGTATGTTATTTCAGAATTATTAGGATCTGCTTTTAAGGCTTGCTGAAGGAATTTCTATGAAAGATCAAAATTACTTATTTTATAGTAGAATAACCCTATTTTGTTAGAAAGATTTTTAAATTAAGGGTTAACTTGATAAGCTCTCATATATTACTATTCAGCTTTTTCAATTTAATTTTAGTTCATGAAAACATTTGCTAATTCAATATGTACTTCAATGTTTTTTGGTTAAATTTTTAATGCTTTTTTCAAGTATTTTTCACTGTCTTAATATTTTCTTGCTTTACAATAAAGTATTGTTAATTGGCGATTTGTATGATAATTTTAAACATCAATTTGATGAGCCTTCAAATAAAAGTAGATAGATTCTTCAATTTTGTTAATTTAAGAATAATATTCTCCTATAGAATTAAGACAATCAATATTTTAAGGACTTATTTCTAAAGCTTTTTCTAAATGTTACTTAGCATCTTCAAACTTAGACAATATCAAAAAGATACTTGCTAATTAGATATGTGCATCATCATTAATAGGCTCTTTTTCTACGACACTCTATAATAATTGAATTGCTTTTTCATGTTAACCAATCATTTTATAAATATTAGCCAATTTAAAATTAATTTGCTCAGTTTTACTTTTTTATTCATATTTACTATTGTTATTTTTATCAGTAGAATTTTAGCTTTGTTATTAAGAAATTGTATTTTAAAAGTGTTATTCGAAATCTTCTGTATTAATTTCAAAAGCCCTTTACAAATATTATCTAGCTTCTTCTAAATTATCTTCCTTTAAGTAAAATTCTCCAATCTACAAATGTGTTTCAAAAAATTCAGGCTTAATCTAAACCAATTTTTAGGAACTGTTATTAGCATCATCAACTTTTCCAATCAAATATTAAGACATTCCTAAAAGATAATTTACATGAACATCCAAAGGTGAGATTTTTCGAGCTTAGACAAAATATTTATTAGCTTCTTAAAATTCTTTATTAATCAAGTGTAAAGCACCTAATTAAATTAGAGGCTCATGCTTTTAAGGATCTATTTCTAAAGCTCTTAAAAAATATTGTTTAGCTTCTTCTTTCTAATTTAAGCAACGACAAGATATTCCTAATAATAAAAACAAGACCTCAGTAGATATTTTATTTTGTTATAAAGCAATAAGAAGAGCTTGTTTAGCATCCTCATATTAATTTATTTATAAGTAAACTTAACCTAAAATTAAATTAACTAAAAATTTTTCTAATTGAAAATCTCTTGCTTTTTTTAAATATTTTATTGATGATTCGAATTTTTTGGCTTATTATAAAAGTACGCCAAATTCAAAAACATGTATGAATTTCTCGAAAGGTTATATTTCATCAGCTTTCTAAAAATAATGAATAGCTTCTTCTATTTTCTGAATTTTTTTGTAATACCAACCTAATTCTAAATTAGAGTTAAAGTCAAGAGTTTTCATTTACAAATTTTTCTCAAAATTTTAGCGATCCACAAAATATTATTAAGATTTTTCTAATTGTCCTGTTTTTTAGTATAAGTTTCCTAATTTATATTTCAAAAACATCTCTTTTGGATAGATTTCTAAAGCTTTCAATAGATTTTAAGCTACCTCTTCTGTATTTCCAGTTTCTTCATTGATCTCAGCTAGACTTTCATATATCGTTTTATCTTTAGGATTAATTTTTAAAGCTTCCAATAAGTAAGTCTTAGCTTCTTCAAACATTTTCTTTTTATAAAATAATTGACCAACTATTAAATAATAATTTGATTTTCTAAGTTCCTTTTATACTGAAAACTTGTAAGCCATTTTACTTTTTTCTAAAGAAAGGGTATTTAACTTATTTTTTGAAGTGTTATCAATAACATTAACTTTACTATCATCTTTAGATTTCACAAAATCATTCAGAATAATTTGATCCCAAAAGTTAAAATTTTAATTAGATTGAGAAAAGAAGTATCTCTAATTCATTTATTTCCTCATTTTTATTTTTTACTTATTTATTAATTTATTATTTCTAATTTAATATTTAAATTAAGATTTTACATTATTTTATAATCCTTCTAATAATGTTGAGTAGTAAAAGTATATATAGGCTAACTTTTAGTAATAGATGAAAATATATTCAATAAGTTATTAGAAATATCAAG
This sequence comes from Tetrahymena elliotti 4EA, assembly GCA_000231825.2. Lineage (NCBI taxonomy): Eukaryota > Ciliophora > Oligohymenophorea > Hymenostomatida > Tetrahymenidae > Tetrahymena > Tetrahymena elliotti. Next base: position 133,158 of record JH720324.1, read on the forward strand.
TATTGTAAATATATAATAATAATAATAATAATAATGTTAATTAACTATAGGTAGGACAAAAAATATGTTTGTTTTTTTTCTAATTTGAAAATAAGATAATAAGTTATTCACTCCTAAGTATTTTTTCTTAAAAAAATTAAGAAACATACTATAAAAATAAAAATGAAAGATCAATTATATACTTACTCTAAATAAAATAAGTTAAATTTCATATATCCCTTCATTTGTGATAGTTAGTTAGTTTAGTTAATTTTTAATATTTATAATTCAAAAATAATCTATTCTTTGTTTTTTGTTGTGAGTAAATAACAATTATAACTATTTATATTTATGCTCTATTAAAAAGTTAATGATCTATTATAAAGCAACAAGAATTGCATAAAGAAGATTAAGCAAAAAATTGAAAATTTAGTGTTGAAGTATAATAAAATAAATATATGATTTTAATTCAAAAATAATCCCAAACATAATTTATCCTTCATTAAAAATAGTAATATTTTTCATATTTCCATTAAAGAAATTACACAATATTTTTTTCTTTTTGGCGATTAACGACATCATAGATTTTATTTAGAAGATGAGTGAAGTGATTTTGAATCTCATTTTTTGTTTAGGCTCAATTATTTATTCTTAAATAAAGCCAATATTAAAAATCAATTCTATTATAACATAGATAAACTCTTTGCTTTCATTCTATTAAAAATTTTATGCTGACAAGAGTGCGAAAATTTATAATTTAAATAACTACTGTGTTTGATTAAACTATCATAATAGAATGAGTCTATCCCAAAATAAATGTTTTTAATTATTAAATTTTGAATTAATATCCCCCTTTTTTACAAAGAATATACATATTTTTTAAATAAAAAAATCTTTATTATTAAGGGAAAATGCGAATATTTTGAAATAGTATTTGTTTAAAATTTAAAAAAATAGTGACAAGTATTAAATAAAAAACTTTAAATTATGGCACAATCAGAAGATATGAATCACCAATATTTGAACTGAGGTATAAATGTGAGTAATATCTTAATAAACATGAAATATATATATAAACTATATTTATTGGATTAACATCAATGTTTCTATTAAGAAGAGTTTATAATTGACAAGCATTAAATTGTAATTAAAATGTTTGACTGAGCTAATAAAGCTTATTTGAAATAGCATTTAGCTTGACCTAATTATTATAATTTCAGATGAATAGTTTCCAAATTAAAATTGCAATTAAAATCATTAGGGCTTTTTGATAAATTAGTTTCTAGACACTCTTTTGCTTCAATTAAAATATTGTATAGTTATTACTATAAATAATTCCCAGTTTATTTAATGGGATATTAGAGTTAGGATTAATTTCTAATGATTTAAATAGGATTATTTTGCTTCTTCAATTCTTCCTGCATATTTATATGAGTTAGCTAAATTTAAATGACTCTGAAAATCACTTGGATTGATTTGTAAAGCTTTCAAGAAATATTTAATAGATTCTTCAATTTAATCGAATAGCAAGAACAAAAGACCAATTTGATTGTATTATTTATCTTTTTTCTTTTTAAAATTTAATTGAAATACTTTTTTGCATGTTCAGTTTCACCTTAGTCTATTAGAAAGACATTTAACATCCAAAACAAATCAAAATGGTCAAGGTTGATCTCTAAAGCCTTTAAACATTACTATTAAGCATGTTCTACTTTACTCATTTTCTCATAAACAAAAGTTAAGTTAAATTATGAATTAAAAGATTAAGGGTAAATTTCAATGCATTTCTAAAAATATCTTTAAGCTTCTGAAAATTATTTCTACTCAAAAAAAATGATGCCAAGTTAGAACAATATTTTGAATTCTGAAGGATTTATTTATAAAAGCTTTAAGCAATAATTTTTAACTTTTTCATAATTTTTTTATTCAAAGTAAAACAATATTAAATTATTGATGCTGTCATAATCATATGGGTTAACTTTAAAGGCTGATTTGAAATATTATTCAGCTTTTTCGATATTCTATTGTCGTTTGTAAACTTATCCTAATAGGATTTTAATTTAACTTTATTGAGGTTCAATTAACTGAGCTCTAAGCAAATGATATTTTTCATCTTCTAATTTGAGTGTTGAAATGGATATTTCTTCTAATTTCAAATTTTAATCAAAATATATTGGATCTATTTAGCTGAATAGTTAATTATTTAAATCTTTACTATTTCTCATTTCGTCTGATTTCATTTGTTAATTTTCCATGATATTTTAGCAATTTAGATAGTATTATTCTGCTTTTTTTATTTACCCAGCTAAATAGTAAAGCATCTATTTTTTTATTATATATATCAATTTTTCAAAGAGAAACTAAAAAATTTACAGCAAAATTAGACTATCAAAAAAATAAAATGAAAAAGTGAATATTGATAACGAAAAGAAAAGTTTTTCATGTTTAAAAGCTTGTTTTCTTAGATACTAAAGTTCTTTAAATATTTAATTTAATTAAATAGAATATTAATAATATAAATTAGTAGTTATATTTTAACAAGCAAGAATAGTTTAAATTACAATTTATTTTTCATGATTTAAATTATTTTTCATCTAAAATAAGAAGTTTCTTCTTTAAAATACAAAAAATAAGACTTTCTAATAATGTTTTACTTGTACAAATATTTACATTTTTTTAGGTATTTTAAAATCAATTAAGTTAATTTTATAATAATCCATTAGAGAGACCTAATTTAATTCCTTGTTAAGATTTTCTAACTTTATCTTCTAAATATTGAATTTCAGATTCATTAATGTTTAGACCTCTTAAAGCTACTTCTTTAATATTTGGATATTTTTCAATAGAATCAGCAATATAATTATATCCTTCAAGACCTATACCTTCCTCTCCAGAAAACCATATTTCTAAAATATTGATATTTTAATAGTTTTTAATAGCTTCTGCAATTATATTTACTCCTTCTAATCCAATCTTATTATAAGATACATTCAAATTTAGTTCTTTTATATTTGAATAATCTTATATTGAATCAGCCAAATACTTTATTCCTTCAAAATTTAAATTATTCATAAAAAATTTTAATCTAGTAATACTCTTTAAATATTTTAGAGATTTTACAATACTGATACCTCCTTTCGAATCTTCTTTTTAATGAAGTAAAAAGGTTAAATCAGTAATATTAGTTAAATTTTGCAAACAATTTCCAATTGCATTTCCTTGTTCAGTATTGATTTTATTCCTTTATAATTAAAGATTTAGATGAGTCAGCTGATAATAATTTTTAATAGCCTTTAATAATATTTCAACTCCTTCACCTTCTATAGAACTACCTAAAAAATTTAAATGAAGTTTAGTGATGTTTTTATATTTTGAGATAGAATTTGCCATATTAACAACACATTCTTTATTTAATTTAGAAGATTAAAAATCAAGGTATAAATTCTGTAATTTAGTTTAATTTTTCAAAGAGTCTCCTATGTATTTAAATCCCTCATCCGTCATTTCACAGCTTGCTAAATTGAGATTTAGTTCACTTAAGTTTTATTAATTTAAAATGATATTTGAAATACTCTTAATTCCTTCACTTCCTAGATATTTACTAAAATAAAAATTTAAGGTTAATTTAGAGATATTTCTATATCTTTTCAATGAGTCTTATATTAAATTCGCTCCTTCACTAGATATAAGATTACCTTATAAATCTAAAGATAAGTGAGTTAGATCTTCAAAATTAGATAAACCATCAACAAAATATTTTACAAGCTCATCATTTACTTCAGAGTATGTTATTTCAAAATGCAATTAAGTAACATTCTAACACTTTTTTAATGTTCTTGAAATTTTCTTATAGTTTTCAATATCAAAATTTAATTAATAGAAACTTAATTCTAATATATCACAATCAAAATCACTTTAATCGACTAATTTTTATAAAGAATTTTAATTTATAACAAATGTTTTAAGATCATTTTTTATTTCATTTGGTGTTTAATTTTTTTCATCTCTTGAAAATTGAAGTGTTTTTAAAGAGGATTCATCTATGCTGAAAGCACATAAGTGTTAGAGTAGATCCAAAGGTTTTTATCTAGAATTCTGATCAGGATTGATCATTTGGGAAAGAACTTAGTTGATAAAGTCAAAATTAGTAGAAGTTGAGAGAGAAGGAAATAAATCTAATATATTCTTAGTTTTAAGAGATCTCCATTCCATTTCTGTAAAATATTTTTAAAATAAAGCTTCAGCTATTATCAATCCTATTGAGTAGATATCAGCGAGTATTGAATATGGTTTTTATTTATCAGCAACTTCAGGTGACATGTATTTTGAATCTCCTCCTAAAGACCTCATTATTTTTTCAGATGAAGGATCACAAAAATCAGTAATTAAGAATTAGTTTTTAGTAGAATTATATAAAATATTATCAGGTTTAATATTGCTATGAATAACACCTTTTTCTTGTAGAAGAAGTAAGCCTCTTAAAAGCTGATATGACAAGGCTTGCACTTATTTAAGATCAAATTTATTCATTTCTAGTATAGTTGACAAATTTGTATCACAAAGCTCAGTAACAATAGCAGCTATTCCACTTTTATCATCTTGAATTTTATCAATTATTTGAAGGACATATTTTTCATCCTTAATCATTTGTAATATTTTAATTTCTTTATCAAACTCTTGAATATAAATCAGATGTTAACCCTCCAGTTTCTTAAAAACCTTCACTGCAACATAACAATTTAGTTTCTAAGAATAAGCTTTTATCACCTAAGAAAAATCTCCTTTTCCTAAAACTTTTTCATAGATATATTTATTTTATTTAAGGAAATCCTTGATAATTTCATCCTGTGATTAGTTGACTTGATTATTGCTTTAATCTTACATATTAGTGTTACTCATTTTATTAATTTTAACTCTTTTTATTGAGGTAAAAATGTATTTAATAAATATATATTTTTATTTTATTTGTATTATTATATAGAAAAAAAGGAATCTATTTTTTGTTTTACATGTGCTTTTTAATTAGAATAATCACTCTTCTTTCTATATTCACTACTAAGTTTTTTTTTGATTTTATTTATTTCATTTTGATTATATAAGTTAGATAAAACTTTATAAATACTTGATATAATGTATTCACATTTAATAAAATAAATAATTCATATTTGAAGCTTTTAATTCATAAATAATAGATGGAATAATCTAATTTATTTTTTGTTAAGTCATTTTTTTATTTAAATACTATTTTCAATTTTTTTAATTTATGAAAAGAATTTTTCTTCTAAATTTTGCTAATTTAATATATATTTAATGCTTATTTATCTTATAAAAAAGGCATTTTCAAAAAAAATAAAAACAGA